>JANHFL010001608.1:54918-71129 GCA_032468155.1 Oxyrhabdium leporinum | reverse complement strand
TCCCTTCCTTCCTTCTCACACTTTCTACAGGGTCAGCTCTAAATCCCTTTACAAGTTCAGAATCATGCAAGACCAGACAATCTATAGACAATTTATGCCCGTTGTTATATTAGACTCTTCTACAGGGCATACTGAGCAGGGGGTTGGACTAGAAGACCTCCAAGGTCCCTCCCAACCCTATTATTCTAGGTTCTATATGAGAGGCTAAGAAAAAGCTCCTCCAGCTTAGGATTTTTCCAAACTGGATTCCATGAAAAACTGAGGAATAAAAAAAATTGCACAAAGGAAACCTTTTTTTTTTTAATAGAGCAGTGTTTCACAACCTTGGCAACTTAACATTGGGTGAACCTCAACTCCAGAAATTCACCATCCAGTATGAATTTGGGGAACTGAAAGTCTACGCATCTTTAAGTTGCTATGGTTGAAAAACGCTGCTCTATGCCTTCATTATTTTTATTCTTGGTCGTTTATTTTAAAAAGTCATAGGTTCCATGGCCTGAAAAACATGGAATCTTTCATCTAACTGTTAAGAGGGGGAATAAATATATGTGGTTGCCTGAAGGTTCTAGATAAAGAAAATAATTTTATTTTATTCTCCACTAACATACAGTCTTGTTAGTGGAAGTGCTTTCTGAAGTATGAGAGCTGACTTAAGCAAGTAAATCAATTAATTTCATTGGCAATCATGACTGGTTCTTTCTGTGTTAAAAACCTATGTGTTTCACAATTCAAAGTGACCTTCACATAAAAGTGGCACCATACATCAATCAAGGGCAGAAATTTAAATAGGAAGAAGCTGCATAGAGATAGCTTTTATGCAAATATGTTTTGAAAAAGATTGGATTCTAAGGAAAACTTGAAAAGAGACATTGCTCATCTGCTAAAACATCCTTGGCATTGATTTAAGTTAGAAATAAGTACCACTCCCTGTGTGTGGTCCATTTTCTTCTCTCCATTCCCAGAACGATTGTGTGAAAGTATTTATTAGTAGTTTGGAATTTACGGTTTAGGTCTTAATGTATTATATGAACTGATCCAATTGTAGTTCAAGCAAAATCTGCTTTTAGCACAGCGGATGATCTCAGCCAAAAAATGTTGAATTTTCAAAAGCCATTAGATAAATCCTTTGTGAGATGAACTTAGAATTCAGTATTTTGTTCCAGGCATTCTATTCAAAAATATATAGCGTAGTTATGATTAAAAATATGAAAAAGGGCAATTAAGACTCAATATGAAAAACAGTCTTCTCATTGCACTTGAGGCTAACAGAAATTATTTTAATAAAAGAACATGAGTAATTGTAGCCATAGAGACAGACCTATCTACCAAATTTGTCTTTGCTCCGTTTCTTCATTTCTAACCTTAAACTCCTTTGTTCCCTTTGGTTTTAAACACAATTTTTAAAAACGTGCCTAAAAATGTATTTTTGTGCATATATATTTCTCTTAGGATATGCATTTAGGAAATGATCAATATACCCTTGTCTTAATGTGTGCTTTGGGGGGGGCAATAATTCTCTTCCACCACTGTATTTTTGTGTTCCCCTTAGAAAGATCTTTATATACATTACAAAATTGCATTACAAATTCAGTAAAATATACCGATAAACATATAGCTGTATCCTGGCTTCAGCACCGAGAGCCTGCGACTTATGACCACAATTAAGCCCCAAATTTCTGCTTGCTAAGGGAGACATTTGTTAAGTGAATTTTGCCCCATTTTTACCATCTTTCCCGCCACACTTGTTAAGTGAATCAGTGCAGGTATTAAGTTAGTGACACGGTTGTGAAGTGACTCTGGCTTCCCCATTGACTTTGCTTGTCGCAAAGGGGGAATCCCGTTGCGACACTGCGACCGTCATAAATATGAGTCAGTTGCCAAGCGTCCAGATGTTGATCACGTGACCACGGGGATGCTGCAACGGTCACACATGTGACATACAGTCGAAAGTAACTTTTTTCAGTGCCGTTTGAGCTTTGAATGGTCACTAAATGAACGGATGTAAGTTGAGGACTTCCGGTAAGCGCAAACGGAAGTGGGATTGTATCTGCATTCCTTTTTTAAAAAGGGGAACAACAGAACTTTAGGCTCCAACCTTAATCGATGATGATTGCAAGCTTCATCAGAGATCCGAGTTGAAGGATTGGATGCAAGGGGCATGTTTACAGCGTGTTTATTATCCTCCCAAAATTTAGGGATTTCAGCTCAGCTAAGCGTGCTGCAGATTCTTGGAATCGCATTGTCGATACAATTGTAGTGCTTTGCAATCGATTTATCACGAGAAAGCGGCATTGATTTATTAATTACGGGTGAAAAGAATTGAGGCAAGTGAAGTTTTTTGGAGGGGGAAAGTGCATCTTGTAGTCCGAAAAATATGGTATATATATATTCTGGGAAGTTTTAGGGAGTCCAACCTACCTTGCAGGAAAAAACAAGAATGAGTGCAAGAGATAGATAATACTGCAAAAGGTGAAGAAGAGTTAGTGGTTCGATTGGGGTGTGTGTTTGTGTGTGTGTGTGCACACTCACTAATCTTTTATGAAGCACAAGATTTATACCTACTCCCCCCCCTTAAGTAGAGAGTTGTGTTTCCAAGGTGTACTGCTGAATTTGGCATGCCTCATGTAGGCAGCATTAGTTAGTAAGGAAGATACCATTACTAATGGGCTTTGAAGGCTGTTTGTAATCCTAAGGCAGGCAATTTGTTTTTATTACTGTAAAAAAAAATCTTGCACTGTCAACATTGTAGGGAGTGTTTTTCTTTTGTAATTGCATGTTCATAAAGTTTGAGACGTCTTACAAGCAGCTTAGAGCAGAGTTTCTCAAACTTGGCAACTCGTGTAGCTTTCAACTCCCAGAATTCCCCACGCTGGCTGTTGTAATTCTGGGAGTAGAAGTCCATACTTCTTCAAGTTCCCAAGATTGAGAAAAACTGGTTTAGAGGTTGTTATTCTGAGCCAGCTCCCCAAACATGAGAAACCTTCTGAGATGAACTCAAAAGATTCCTTTATTAGGAATGCCGGCAGCCCCGGCAAAAAGTTTATCTCTCAGGCTAACAAGTCCATCTGGCCGGAAGATGAATAGTTGTCTGCCACATCTACTCATCTCTGCCCCCTGCCTTTTATCCCCAGAGCTAGGGTGGGACTTTGCTAGCAGCGGTGGCTCTTCTGTCCCAAGGACCGGCCCATAGATTTCCACTGCTCTCCTCTCCTCTGCCTTCTGTGCATCTGCGCATCAAGCACTGGACCCAGCTGTTCCTCCTCTTCCTCATCAGCCACCTCCAGACCTGGGAGCTGTTGGCTCTCCATCTGAGGGCTGACGGAAGGCCCAGGCTCCACCTCTGTTTCTGCCAACTCCATTCCCTCTTCCCCCTCAGAGCTCCCAGGTTGCCCTGATGCTGACCCTGACTCCTACACCGCCTCCTCCTCTGATTCAGCTGCTGCAGGGGACGGCAACCGACAGGCCACAACATCAATATCGAATAAGTTCCAACGTTCAGTCATCCCAAATTGTTCAATAAGAGATTTAGAGATATACCCTGGAAATTGTTTTATCGGGCTTATCACTAGGTGTCTCAACAGGTGGGAGCATCTAACCAACCTTTTCTGAGCTCTGAAATTAAATGGGATTGGGCCAGTTGGGCCTTTAATGGGAGACCTTCAGAGAATCTCGGGGTTACAAGTTAGAAGAAGAAGAAGGGAAAAGGATGCAGATAGAAATCAATGGCAAAGTATGTCTATAATGGTGGTTGTTATCCTCTACTGCCCAGAGTTCCCTGGAAATGGAGGGGCTATGAGCATCGTTAGATAAATAAATAAAATATATGACTGCTAAGGAAATTGCATGGACGTGTCCATGACTTTCCAGGGAGTTTTGCTCAACACAAAGGTATCTTTACCTCTACACGTATTTAATGATTTTCCCTTTCTGTCTCAATAAAAAAATAATAATGGGTCTGGAGCCAATCTGGAGAGTCTCATGAAACCCTGTAATATATTATCCAGTCTTGATATTTCCTTTTTTTTTCTATCATGCCTCTTTTTTCTTTCTTTTTTCCTGCTGGTTGCTTAAAATGCTTTACAGAGATAAGAGTTTTGAAGAAGACAAGAGTTTGCTGAACCTCTCCTTTATGTTTGCAAATTAGCTGTAGAATCTTTTTATTCTGATTTTTTCATTTTTGTATGTTTGATCGGTCGCGGCGGTATTAGTGATCATTTTGTATGATGTGTGAATGAGCCTCAGTCCAGTCCGAGAGTTCTTTTGATTCTTATTGTAATAATTTATTGGCTGTCATGTATTTATTAGTTACCAAATCTTAATAAAGTGCCAGCTCTTTTCTAGTGTCCAAGACACTTCATTGGATTTCCCTCTACAAAGACAGGCCAGTGCGATGGCTTGCAGTTAAGAAGCTGGGCTTGTTGGCTGGAAAATGGACAGCCCAGGTTTGAGACCCGAGTGCCACATGATGGGGTGAGCTCCTGTCCTTGCCTCAGCTCCTGCCAACCTACCAGTTTGAAAACATGCAAATGCAAGTAGATAAATAGGTACCACTTCGGTGGGAAGGTAACAGCACTCCGTGACATCATGTTGGCCCATGACCATAGAAACGCACCACTCTGTAGAAATCAACAACTATCAGAGTAAAAACTGAGGATACTCCTTTACCTTTAGCTAACAAAGACAGATGTCAGGAAATTCATATGTAAAAATATAGCGGAACATGTCTACACCACTTCTTAATAAGGAAATTTTTCATCCTAACAGTTTCTTGAGAAAGAGAAGAGTGAAGCTAGAGATTTGAAGGTTTTACAGATTTATGGAGTTGCAAAGAATTTAGAGAATACAGAATAGCATAGAGGAAGAAAGGGTTTTCTGGAAGTAAATAGCAGAAGATCAAAGACTACACCACTGAAATAACTGGGTGTTGTTTTTTTTTTAAAAAAGGAGTTTATTGTAAGTTAAAGTACAAACACAAAGAAAAATTAAGGAAGGAAAGGAAAGGAAAGGAAAGGAAAGAAGGAAAGAAGGAAAAGAAAGGTGCAAGAGAAGATAAAAATGATAAGAAAGCAGCGACTTCTGACTTCTTTCACTTCCTCAACTAGATGTAACATCTTCCTTATTCTCACCAACTCTATCGTGCAAGGTGAATTTTCTGGATGACTTAAAAGAGAAAGAAAACTAGGAAGAAAGCATTAGGGCTTTCACAAAGTGGCAGCCGTGATCCCATACTTTTTTTTTTACTTGTATCACATTGTCAAAGTAATGTAAAAAAGAGACAGCAGCATGAAGATTGGGGACAAAACCCAGGTCCTTCGTGGAAATGAAATTAACCTCCCATTTTCTTACTTCTTCTGCATTCATCCAACAGGGTTCTTTAACTTTTGTTTTCACTGCTGGCTTGGCAATTGTTCTTTTCTCTTAAGCTTAACTTGGTTTCTCTCTCTCTCTCTCTCTCTCTCCAATCCCCCTTTTTTCTCCTCTTCTGCCATCTCCTTCCTTCTTTTCGATGCAGAACCGCATGCACGAGTCTTTAATGCTCTTCGACTCCATCTGTAACAACAAATTCTTCATTGATACCTCCATCATTCTCTTCCTCAACAAGAAAGACCTGTTTGGTGAGAAGATCAAAAAATCACCTCTGACCATCTGCTTCCCTGAATACACAGGTAGGAGGGCTCTGTCTGGGATTCTTAGGTCGCTGTTGTTTAACCTGAGCAACTTTAAGAAGCATGGACTTTGACTCCCAGAATTCCCCAGCCAGCTGTGGGAATTCTGGGAGTCGAAGTCCACCCATCTTAAAAGTTACTGAGGTTGAAAAATGGACCTCTAGATTGCAAGGGCTAACCAATCCAAGCATCCACATGAGAGGGGGACTGACATCTCAGGCACTGTGACATCATCACACCAATGACATAACAAAGGACATCGTTGTGACTTGTACTCTTGCACTGTGGTGACACAGTAGTTAGAACGTGGTAGTGCAGGCTAATTCTGCCGACTGTCAGCCGTTCGATCCTGATGAGCACAAGGTTGACTCAGCCTTCCATCCTTCCGAGCTTGGTAAAATGATTGTTGGGGGTTATATGCTGGCATTGTAAACCATCCAGAGAGCGCTGTAAAGCACTATGAAGTGGTATATAAGTCTTAAGTGCTATTGCTATTGCTCTTAATTCAGCCCTGCTCCCAAGACATTTCTTGTGGTCTTCTAAAATTGTGCAGCACAACCTTCATCCCTTTTGAATAGCAAGAACACTTAGACGTATATACCTCTTTACAGTGCTTTCCAGCCCTCTCTAAGCGGTTTACAATCAGCATATTTCCCCCAATAATCTGGTTCTTCATTTTACCCACCTCAGAAGGATGGAAAGCTGAGTCAACCTTCAGTCTGGTGAGATTCGAACTGCAAAATTGCAGACAGCCGGCAGTCAGAAGAAGTAGCCTGCAGTACTGCACTCTAACCACTGCGTCACCATGGATGTGAAAATTTGAAGTTGAATCAATCCAATTCAACTGAAGTCAGCTGGGATCTGCAATTCTTCGGGCTCCAATCAGAAATAGCCTGTTTGCATAAGTGCAAAATTCCCTTCAGTCTCTGAATGGCTGCCAAGGGTGATTGTTGTTGTTTTTAATCGTTCTGAAGGCATCTACTTTGATTTCATTCAATAATTCCAAGTTTTGATTCAGAAGGATGAGTGAAGAGTAACAGAGCTCTTATCTTAGCCTTAGAACACAGTTTCTAACCTCCAGCAACCTTTAAGAAGTGGACTTCAACTCCCAGAATTCTCCTGCCAGCCTGGCAAGGGAATTCTGGGAGTTGAAGTTCACACACCTTAAAAGTTACTGAGGTTGAGAAACACAGGTCTAGGGAGCTCCCACTCTTCTATCCAGCTGTTGGCAGAGGTGTCAGTGGTCCCATGGAATACTAACACGTTCTAATACAGGTGTTGTCTTATTAAACTGGACAAGGCTCCAGAATTTTAAAATATAATTTAAAATAGCCACGGGTCACAGGGAGAGCCAAATCTTGAAGGATCTTTATGTTCTCAAGTGAAATTCAAAACATGAGTTTAGGCATGGATATAATCTTTTTAAAAGATCAAGATTGATTTTTTTTTGGGGGGGGGCACTACTTTATACCCAAATATACCAGAGTTGAGTTCTGGTTGCTTAAAACGTCTTCTCTCCTCTGTCATCATCCCTGAGAAACACCACCATTACCCAGCGCAATAAAGACCTTTCCAGCATACGAGCCAAAAGGATTCCAGTCTTGTGTTAACGCAATGGAGTTGGGAACTTTGCAAAGATGCAATGGGGAAAGCTTGAGTGATGCTTCGACCCAAAGACGCCTTTAATTAAACTTTGTGAAGCAACAGAACCCTGGCCTTCCAGAGAACAACGCACAGTTGCCACGTTGCTTCGCTTTGGGTTGAGTTGGCAGCCTCCTCCACAGCTAAAAGCCCCTTTCAGGCTTCTGACTGTTCCAGAGCGGGCTGTCAGAATGAGTGACACCGGGCGTTTCAATGAGGGAAATGACATCATGGCTTCACTTCAATGAAGTGAATGCAGTTGGCTCCCCATCGTGACTTGAATAGAGTCCGTGTCCCAGAGGCCTACTCAGAGAATGCATGGGGGGGGGGTGAGGGAAGGGGGGGCGTGTGTAGAGAATGGGGTTCCTTGTATTACAGAGAATCCGTGCCAAAAATAAAAATAAACCTCTTTGCACAAACTGTCCTAGAACGAGAACCTGTCCTGAGGAGCACGTCATTTCATGTTATCTCTGAAATAACGTGTGAACAGTATTAGAGTGTACAACACTCACTGTGGTCTGGGAATACTAGAAAGTTCTGTTTTTCTTCTGCAGCTGACCAATCTGGTCAGTCCGGAGAGGGTTTGCTGGTTTTGAGGAATATCCATTTTGGGGGTCAGATCGTTATCAGGAATCACAAAATTACTTTCAGAAAATGACTGGATCGCTGCTAAAATGGCCAGAGGATCCCATTCAGGAAGAAAAACGAAGCATTCTTGTGTTCCCTGGAACAGTCCATTGATATAACAAGGCATTTTGTATACAACTCACAGTACGGGTAGTCCTTGACTTATAACCATTTGTTCAGTGACTGACTGAAGTTACAACAGCACTGAAAAAAAGCGACTTATGACTGTTTTTCACACCTTCCAATTCTGTTATTCTGCTGTCTGTTCTGTTCTGTTCTGTTTCTATTCTGCTCCATTTTATTTAATTCTATGCTATGCTATTCTATTCTATTCTATTCTTTCTTCTTTTCTATTCTGATTTCTATTCTATTCTATTCTTTATTCTATTCTATTCTATTATTCTATTCTATTCTATTATTCTATTCTATTCCATTCTATTCTTTGTTTTCTATTCTGATTTCTATTCTATTCTGTTCTGATTTCCATTCTATTCTTTATTCTGTTCTGTTCCGTTCCGTTCCATTCTTTGTTCTATTCTATTCTATTCTATTCTACTCTGATTTCTATTCTATTTTATTCTATTCTATTCTATTCTATTCTACTCTACTCTATTCTATTCTATTCTATTCTATTTATCCCCGTGATTACATGATCAAAATTTAACCATTTCTGTGTCCAAACCTATTTGAACAAGCCTAACCCACCCAAGTTTGCTGTCAAAGTTGAACCACCTCTCCTAACAGCCAACTGATAAAAATTCTTCCTTCTCCGCAGGACCCAACACGTATGAAGACGCAGCAGCCTATATCCAAGCACAATTTGAAAGCAAAAACCGTTCGCCAAACAAGGAGATTTATTGTCACATGACCTGTGCAACAGACACAGGCAACATCCAGGTCGTATTTGATGCCGTCACCGACATCATCATTGCCAACAATCTTCGAGGCTGCGGCTTATACTGACCCCTCCCCTCTTCCTTCCCCCTCCTCCCATCCTGTATAGCAAGCAGCATCTTTGGAAACAATCACAGCGAGAGGAAAATAATAATAATATATAATAAAATATTTGGGGGAAAAAAAGGCAAAACAAAGTGCGAGTCTCACACACACACACACACACACACACACACACACACACGTACGAACGCACCACACACACACACACACAAACACACAGAGTAAAAATGAACCATGCAAGTTGGTAGCTAAAAAGGCATCGTGATTATACAGACAGACGCATACAGAGATGCACTTTTTAATTTTAAGTTTGCCTGAAAGGATTCCCATATCCCTATCTCGGGAACTTAGGTCTTCTTTCCTGTTTAAGTAACTTGACGGCAGATAATTCAGCCTCCTTTTTTTTTCCTTCCTTCCTTCAGGAAATATAGAGGAAAATAATAATTAATAAGAATAACCGAGTGATTAAACCAGTTAAGTTTTCTAAAACGTCTAGCCGCATCTTTAAGAATGTACTCTCCTGCAAGTTTAAAAAGGAAACCGTTTTCTTTTAACAAAAAATAAATAAAAATAAAACGTAGCAATGTTATTTTTTTTAAGGCATTTATGCATAGGGTGCTTTAAGGAAAGCCTTTTTTCCTCCCCTTAGCTCTAAAGGATTTTTAAAGATACCTTTATGTATGGAAAAGTTTCTTCAAGGTACGTTACCACCGAGAGTTCCCAGTTTGTTGGTCCCATCAGCTTTGGAAAGGTTAAAAGCAAAGGGAAAATTGAAAAAACTGTGCACGAAACACAGACTTCCCCTTCGTCCCTCCACAAAGACACCACACTGTATAGCAACCTCACCCTACTCTTAGCTTGTTAGGAATGCTTTCCTTTTTTCCCAAGCTAAAGTTGATAAATTTGGTCCTTCCTGTTTCCCCTTCCCATCCGCAAGGGAGACCAAGAAAGGGAAAAATTCCATCCGTGGTTTGAAAGTTGGACCTGCCACTTTGGCCCCCATCAAGGGAAGAGAGGACATTCACCCTTGGATGTCAAGGACAAGGCCAAGTTCTTACCAAGGAGCAATGCACCACCCAGTTAGTACAATGTAAAGGTTTCCCTGTCTAGTCAAGTCTGACTCTAGGGCACGGTGCTGATCTCCACTTCTTGGCCAAGGGTGCCAGCATTGTCCAAAGATATTCACGTGGTCATGTGGCCAGCATGACATCACGGAGCACTGTTATCTTCCCATTGAAGGGTTACCTATTTATCTACTCGCACTTGCATGCTTTCGAACTGCTAGGTGGGCAGGAGCACCTAGAACCAACCTAGCACCAATAACATTTATAATTTGGCTGTAACTAGGAGGGGGGTTCCTTTTAGTGCTTCTTTGGGGTACCTCCATCCATGCATGCAACACCCACATTTGTGTTCAGGCCCAAACCAACTTCTGACCTTTCTAGAGTAGACTTTCTGCTCCCAAACTCCAGCCTCAGGTTGACACAAGCTTTTTTTTTTTTGCGTTGCCTTGTCCTGCTGTGTTAGAATCATGGCTAGTTTTGTGAGATGCAATGAAAGGGAGTCTTTGCCCAACTCTTTTGCTATTTGGGAGGTGAACAAGCCAACTCTAAAAGAGAAGATGAGAATAATCAAAAAATTGCTCGACATAAGTGCTGGGGAAGTACAGAAGGATTGCTCAGGTCCTTCCTGCTGAAACACACCACCCAACACCCAACTGCACCTTCATATCTACACACAGACTTACCTACATGCCCCCTTTTGCTCGCTCCCTCTCTCCACACACACAAACACACCCAATTCTGAGATGGTTGTGATGGTCCCATCAGAACCTTGATGGTGAAAAGGAGCATCCTTGTTTTGCTTTGGTGAATGTTTGGGAAGTAGCCAAAGGAGCTCCAGAGTTGCCCACCTCATAATAGACAGTTGAGCAAATGGCCCAGAAGTTAGGGGAATTTTGGTCTTGCCTCCCAATCCTCCCTATCATAACAGGTGCTGTTTTTCGTCCACGGGACACGGAAAAAGGGAGGCACTGTGACCAATACATTTCCCACACCTTAGGTTTGAAGCTGACAAGAGATAGGCTTAGATGCACCAAGATGGCTAGGAAACACCAATGGGAAATATCCATTTTATTTTCATAGTCGTAGTCATTGCTATACATATTTGCAACTCACTCACTCACTCTTTATCCTCCATGAAAGTCCTCCCAAGACTCTTTTGGACACAGTCATCACTTTAGGACCAGCCAACAAAACGGGGTACATTTTATTTGGGGGGATGGGGAGAAGGGTTTAATAATGATTGTTCTGCTTGTCTCGTTCACTCTCTGGTTTTGTATTTCGTTTCTACAAAAGCACAGCTGTCACTGGTCCACGGGGCCGAAATTCTCTCTGTGATCTTGTTTTGATGTTTGTTCTGCTTTGAAGGCCACTTTGTACCATACATCCATTTTCAGTTTTTTATTTTTGGAAATGGGTTAATTGAGTTGGGAGGATTTCTTTTTCTTTCTTTTTTTTTAAAATTCCGCTCTCAGAATTTGATTTCATTTTGTTTTTTAAAGTTTCCATGCTCTCCGTGAATCCATTTCTTCATCTTGCGTTTCATCCCCTTCTTCCTCTTCCAATCCTTACGTTTTGTGGTGGTATCCCTTGTTTTTTTCCTCTCCCTCTCTCTCTCTCTCTCTCTCTCCCTCTCTCTCTCCCTCTCCCTCTCCCTCTCTCTCGTGGGGTTGTTTGTGCTGCAAAAACAAACAAAAAAAGACAAAAAAACTAGGAAAAAAAGATATAAAAATTAAAAACACACATAAAAAGCAACAAAAAAATGAAAAAAAAATATGAAAAACAAAATCGAATGTAGTGTTTCTATTATTTTAAAAGCCACCATTTTCATGACTAACGTTTTGTCATTTATACTCTGATTAAGTAATCAGAGGTCTTCACATTTCACTTGTAAGAAGTACCTTTGCTGAAAAAAAAAGCCAATTGCAGCCTTTTTCAATTAAAACCTGGAAAAATACAGAAGAAAACTAACCACACATACACACACACACAAAACCTATACACATCTCTAAAAAAAAATGCCAGATCTTTCTAAACCTTTCTATTACCAATTGGTGAGGTTTCTGTGATCTATTAGACACTGCCAATTTCTTTCTCTGACTAATGGAAAAATTCATGTGTAGCTTAATAAAGAGAATGTTTGTCTGTACCACCAAGAGTCTTCCTCTTTCACCTTCTGATTATTGTTTAGTTGTAGTTTTCTTTCGTAGAAGACGCGAGCGTGAAGACATGTCCCATTAGGGCCTCTCTGACAGTCCTCTTACCTTTCCTTAATCTCTCATCAGACAGACCAAATTAAAGAGAGGATCAGCTTGGGCAGGGGGTTGGCGTCAGACTAGCCCCAGCTACACCTTAGGAAAGAAAGACCCTTGACTCCATGGGATTTAGAGAAAAGGTATTTGTACCGGAGATGCCGAGTGCAGCACGGATGAGGCGAGCTTGGAGGAAAACCCACGCAAAAATCATAGATTGAAAGCAATCCCCCCAATGTCTAAACCCCCCCCCCCCAGGAGACCAGTCCAATCAGCTCCCATTCTCATATTTTGGGAACTCGGTGCCACAGACGCCCATTTACATTCCTTTCTCAGATCTGGGCGTCCTTGAAGCTTGGCAAATGGCTCGGTTTGGCACCTCCGGTTCCTGCTAGTGTCCATACTCCCCAATTTCCCACAACATTCCTTCATGCCTCCTCTCCCAGATTCCCCCCCCCCTCAGCTATGACAGTTGCTAGCGAGCTTCGAAGAAAGCAAAGATGAGCAACTGACTGTCGGACTAGAAGATGTCCGAGGTCCCTTCCAACCCTATGATTCGAAATCCTAGAACTAGAATTATCTCACAAAGGTATTTAAGCTATTACCATGGGGTTGTGTTGGCTTTGTGCATTTGGGGGCAAGGGAAAATGGGTTGGGTTGCCACGATGGCCACCACCAATCTCCATACCTATTTAGCTATGAGAGGAACTTCTCTTGTGAAATGGCTTGTTGCGAGGCACAAGCAGCCCGCACCACTTGCCCTAAGCGGAAACTTTATTGCTGGTCACCCATCTTACCAGAATCTCACCAGACCGCAGACTGCATTCCCTTGGGAATGGTCAGATAAGGCTTCAGGAATTCTGGGGTTGGGACAGGCCTGCACAGCAAGGACTCTTAAGCGTCAGGGCTCCAAGTAACAGACCCCCAACGCAATCAAAACTCTGAGGCCTGGAATTTCCTCAAAGAAAGAATTTATTAGGCATGTCATCTTGGCACAGCTGGTGAAAACTCGACTCTGAAGGACCCGAGGTTTCCCCACCCAAATCAAAACCCAGAATTCTTGCCCCCGGGTCACATGCCCCATCACATGGTCCAATCAGGTCACTCCGGCTGGCTTCAGTCCACGCCTTTCCAACACCTGGCGAGAAGGTCCTTGGCTCCCACGGGAGAGTGTGTTATTTTGGCTACACATCCCCCAGCTACCTCTATCTCCTCTCTCGCGTCCCCGCAGCTCCAGCCAGCCTTGTGTGGCAGCCCTGAAGGTGCTCCCAAAATGGCTTCAGGGCTGACACTAAGCTCAGCTCCCTCTTAATGTCTCGCTCCGATTTAGCTAGTTCCACCACACACCTGATGGGGAAACCACCTTCTCACCGCCACCAACCTTTCCAGGGAATCTTTCCCAAGACTTGAAATAGACTAGCCCACACACACCCCACACCCCACACCCCAAAAAATGCAACCGGAAACCGAAGTCTTTCTTTATGTTGGTGGAATTCATGACCGGAAAAAATAATTATGTTCGTAAAGTTGAAAGTTTTGAAAGGGGACTAGATAAATTCAACAGAAAGCTATCCAGTTCTTTACATGTTGAAGTCTCAGTACAGGTTAGCCCTCAACTTGCAACAGTTCATTTAGTGACCATTCAAAGTTATAACAGCACTGGGAAAAAAAGTGAGTTACGACCGTTTTTCACACCGTCGGAGCATCCCCTTGGTCACATGATCAAAATTCAGACTGATTCATATCGTACGATGGTTGCAGTGTTCCGGGGGGGTCATGTGATCAGCTTTTGCGACCTTCTGACAAGCAGCCAATGGGGAAGCCATTTTCAGTTAACTGTTAACTGCTTCATGTAAGACATGTTACTAACTTAACAACCGCAGTGATTCACTTAACAACTGTGGCAAGAAAGGTCTTAAAATGGGGTGAAACTCACTTAACCAATGTTTCACTTAGCAACATAAATTTTGGGCTCCATTGTGGTCAAGGACTAGCTGTATTGGATTGACATAGCATGCCTCCAAAATTTTATTTAGTCTACAGGTTTGTATGATCAGATTCCCACCCTCAGAGATATTTACACACAGAAAGAAACCATTCAATCAATCAATCAGAATAGAGCTGGAAGGGACCTTGGAGGTCTTCTAGTCCAACCCCCCTGCTCAAGCAGAAGACCCTACACCATTTCAGACAGGTGGCTGTCCAGTCTCTTCTTAAAAACCTCCATTGATGAAGCATCCACAACTTCTGGAGGCCAGCTGTTTCACTGGTTAATTGTCCTCACTGTTAGGAAGTTTCTCCTTCATTCCAGGTTGTTTCTCTTTTTGGTTAGTTTCCATCCATTATTTCTTGTTCTGCCCTCTATGAACTATGAACTGTGTTCACAGTTCAGAATGTTCCAAAAATTACAGATTATTCCTATTCTTAGTTGTTTTAATTCTGTAGTTAGAAAGATTCTTCCAACTTCAACAGGTTCTGCCTCGTGGAATTGCTCTTCAAGTATCTGAAAAATAGATCTATGGTTTTTAAGGAACACAGCTTTCTGACTCGAGCATGAACGTCATACCTTAACATCTAGATCAGCCTTGAGAGATTTTGGACTGCAATGAGCATCGTTCCCAGAAAGTAGGGTCTGGGAAGCATGGAAGTTGAAATCTCAAACGTGGCGGAGGGACATCAGCTTTGGGAATTCTGAAGCTGTTGAGCCAGTTGCAATCTCCCAGTTGCTTTAGGCTATTAATTGGGGTGTTACAAATTTAATATTGCTTCATCTTGAAAGTTGAAAGGAGTACTAAAGGTAGATTATATCAGCGATCATACTTTTAATTGCATATAGGTTGCTGTGGAAATCCTCAAACTTCTTTTAGCAAACGAGAAGATTTGGAATTTTGAGAATATCCAAATGTACAGACAGTGGTTGCCATGGAAGAGGGACACGGACTCTTTGCAAAATTGGTTGCTATGGGGCGTAACCAATCAAATCACAAGTTAGGTCAATCAAATCAAGTACAATACAGCAAAAATTGTGGAGGCACCTCATCCTAATGCTTGGCAATGCAGAGTAGAAAATTAGATCAAATAATAGAGACTCCTGTTTTGTGGCCTTTCCAGTATGGTTAGAAGTATGTTCCTAAATGATGCTATGACACAACTCATTTAACAGCATCCGAGGAGACAAAAATCAGGTGAATTTCTAAACAGAGGTCCAGACAATTAAACCAGAGGGGTTTCAACTTAGCTCCAAATAGACCCAACCTTACTTGGAGTTGACCTCTTCTTGGCCAATTCTTCCCTACATCATGCCAACTCTTTATGGGGAGTTAGTTGAGTCACTTGAAACTGAAATGTTTTCAGTAGGTGTTTTATTCCTGTGGGTGATGTCTTCTTCTCACTGAGCTAAATGTTTGTGAAGGATTTTTGTTCCTTAAAGTTGTTTACAATTGCCCCAACACCAGTCACTCTGCTACAGATATTTTAAACTCCTCAAATACTGGAACACTGCTATCATGTCACTCCTTCTCCTTCTTTTCATTAAACTAGACATACCCAATTACTGCAACTGTTCTTCATGTGCTTTAGTTGCCAGTTCCCTAATATTGAACATTCTTCTATTATAGCTTTTCCTTATAAAACAAGAGAAGATTATTCACATCTCAATTAAATAAGATAAATAATAACACTCGGTATTATAAGACAAAGTAGAAAGTCCTACACATGGATTAGAGTATACAAAAGTATATGATATCATCAAGAGAGTAAAAGAATTGCAGTGGAAATGGACTGGTCACAAAGCAAGAAGAGCTGGTGGCAAGTGAACCAAGGCAGTCATAGAATGGATCCCACTTGATAAAAAGCATCCACGAAAGAAACTTAAAATTAGATAGATCGGCGACATCAGCAAGTATTGCAGGCCAAATTGGCAAAAGAAAGCTCAGGACCATTATAGGTTGGAAACATGCGGAAGAGGCCTTCATCCTGAAGTGGATAGACCATGGCTAGGATGATGG
>JANHFL010001607.1:137271-158414 GCA_032468155.1 Oxyrhabdium leporinum | reverse complement strand
GATAGATAGATAGATAGATAGATAGATAGATAGATAGATAGATAGATAGATAGATAGATAGATAGATAGATCAATACAATTAATTGTAATTAATAATTATTAAGATAATTTGAGGTAAGAGGGCCCTTCTGACCATTATGTTTGTACAGTACTTTGTATTTGGAGCTGTTTTATTGCACATTTGGTTGAAGAAGTTATAGGCATCACATATATGTTTCCATGCTGTCCAAAGAACATTTTTGCTTTATATATGCATTTATATTTGCACCCATTTTTGGAGAGAGAAATATATCTATGGCTAGTTTCAGTGAATGAAGCTTTAGCTGCCAATGTAACTGAGTAGTGAACAGTACTTGTATAAAAACAGTACTTCTATGAACCTTTAAAAAAAATCAGTAAAAATATTTGTCCATCATTATTTAGAATAAATATTGTAGCTAGAATCACATCAATTATCAGTAACTGATAACTTATAAAAAATCTTTTTAAAGCAATATAAATTTGTTTTGTTTTAATTTATTTCTAATTGCTTTTAAAAATCTACTGGGGTCATAAAATATTTTTTTAGTAAGTGTTGTTCTGGCTCATGCACAAGCACAACATTTCTCTTCCTTCATTAAAGCAGCCCAACCTTGTTAGAGTTTTATTAAAACCTGAAAAAAGTTGCTCCCTTTAATAGCTGTATTAATTTTAATGAATGGATTCCTTAAAGCATCATCTTTCTCCACTGATCCATCTCTGTCTCCATCTCTGCCTATGAGACAAAAAGTGTATCAAGACATATTTACTATATTACCTAGAAGAAAAAGAATACATTCTCTATGCTATTAGTTGCTATTCACAATGGAACCCTTTAGAAAAGAAAGTTTTTCTCATGCTATTCCTGGCTTAGACCTAAGCAGAAGCGACTGAAAGCTCATAACAAGCTATTGTCATATAGCTTTTTAATACCCTATGAATAAAGGAGTAAAAGGATCATCTTTCAGCTCGTTCCTTCCTGATTTCCAGGACCACTTCTTGACTATAGACATATCTCAGGATCCAGCTATGTAGGATCCATCCAATACAATATTATTGTAGTTAATTTAATTTCTTGAAATAATAATGTTCTCTTTTATTACACCCCTTTACTGGCATATCATGTTCTTTATCAATATTAACTTAATCACAGAGCAACTCTGGGATACGTTAATTCTGAAAGAAATGTTTGCTTTAAAAAATGATACAATTGAAAAGTTAGGTGCCTTAGCTGGAATCGCATCAATTATCAGTAACTGATAGCTTATAAAAATCTGTTTAAAGCAATACAAATTTGTTTTGCTTTAATTTTAATTTATTGCTGACAGCTCTACTTAGGGTCAAAAGTTATTTCTTCAGTAAGTGTTGTTCTGGATCATACAAAGCACAGCATTTCTCTTCCTTCATTAAAGCAGCTCAACTTTGTTAGGGTTCTGTTAAAACCTGAAAAAATGCTCACTTTAATAGCTATATTAATTTTAATGAATGGATTCCTTAAAGCATTTTTTTTTCTTAAACTTGCACTTAAAACTATAACAAAAAATAATAATAGTTGGACTGATTTAGTGAATAGCACAGGTGCTAGCTAATGTAAAGTTTAAAATACTTTGTCCAAACAATTTTAAGCCTGCAGAGCTTAATTATGTCTGCTAAATACTGGATATCAAAAATCTAACTTTTAAAACAATGGTCTTGGGACACATTAGTTGTGTTTTGTGAGCTTGCTCAGTTTTAATAGCAATATAGCAGAGAAAATGTTGATGTTATGAACAATGCAGCCATTCTATTAAATCACAATTTCTGTGAGATTCTCAAGCCTGCTGAAAAAGCTATATTTTGAAGGTCTTCCAGAAGGATATCAAGGATAGGGCCACTTTCACTTTGGAGAGGATAATGTTTCATGAAGTGGGTGCTATAGCAGAAAAATTCTATCTCCTGGGCCCCGCCAGATGAAATTCTATTGCCCACAGAACCTGTAGCATACTCTTCTGCCAGACCTAATGGAACAGCAGATATAATCAGGTGAAAGTGGTCACTCAAATAACTTCTCACAATTCCATAAATAGTTTAAAGATCAAAACCATCACCTTGAATTGGACCTGGAAGAAAACTGCTCTGATAGATAAGGTGTCAAGAACACAGCAGTTGTTCTCAATCCTTTGCCAATATCCCTCTTCTAGGTAGGATGCAGCTACCACCTATTCAAAATAGGTTGATTGGTTGCTTAAGCTGCATTGTTTAAAAAGATAGTAACAGCATTGCCTAGCAATGAAGAATTGCTATGTATATTACTAATATCTTGAAAGAATTAGAGGGTTTTTTCCTTTTACTTTGGTTTTTATTTACATTCCAAAGAGTTGAGACATTTTTATCTGCAATATTCATATTTCCATTCTAATTAAATTATTTTATTTTTGTCTAATAATCATTGCAACATGTATGCTATAATTATTTTTTTAAAGTTTCTTGGCACTATTATAATCAAATGACACACTTTATTGTGGCCTTATCAATCAAAAATGTTAAAAAATAGCATAGTCCAACGATGTGGGAATGATTATATCTTTGTGCATAATATATTACAGAAAAAAATAAATAAATACAAATATGAATTACAGTATTATTATACAGTATTATACACTCAGAGTCTCCTGAGGTTTCATAGGCTTTATAGTAATACAGCTGTTTTCCTTGGGGTATTCCTTCAAGTTCATAAAGAAATCTATTTGTATGAACACTATGGGACTCCTAGAAATACAGCTGTGTTTTTGATAAACCTGGCCACATTTTTAACACCTCAAGCTACAGAGATACTTACAATGAATTCTGGACATTGTGTGTGTGTTTGTGTGTGTGTGTATCCATAAGGAATGCAATTTTTATTTTACAGTAACAACAAAGTGTTGTTAGCCAAAGTTTATCCAGCAAAGCAAAACGAGAATGAAACTGAGCTATGATATGAAATTAAAATCCTGACCTCTAGCACAGAATTTGCCCTCAACTTAAAACATGCCACCCAGTATGAGATTAAAAAAGCCACTAGGGAACTCTCTGAATGGCATCAATAGTCTCTGCATGTGGATTCTGTATTGGTGGTGTTCATTTTCTTCCTATTTTTGTTTGCTTTTCACATAGTCATGTATAAGAAAAATGTAATGTATCAGCAGAATTTAATATGGATGTTTGCAAATTTCTAGGCCCTTGGTTGAAATGATAAACCCAATGTTCTCAAGTAATGCTATCCCCTTTTTCTTTATCACCTATTCATAATTAAGCATTGGGGACAATAAAAACTGGACAATAATTGGAAACTATTGCTTTTACAAGAGTGTACAATGGGAGACTGATATCTGATACTAGAAAAGGTAGATAGTTATTGCTATAGAATAATGAAATACAAAGAATCCTCAGTTTTTTTCATTCTAACTATTTTTAAAAAAGAGAAATATTTAACAAACAAAATTGCCAATGTAATTTATTAGCTAGCTTGTGTTGACCAAGGCTATACAACCTTTCAAGTTCTATCATATATTCTATCATTTAATAACATAGTCAATATATGAGTACATATTTTGTGGCAATGTTTTCTTATATGAAGGTAATCAGTAAATAGCGGTGTAGTTATTACAAGATTTCATAAGCAAAGCAATGGTGCTTTTTTCAAAAAGGCCGTTAGACTTTTTTTGCTTTTCCTTGAAAATGCTTTGCTTTTCATCCAAGAAGCTTCTTCAGTTCTGACTGAATGGTGGAGAATGCAAGAATTTATATTCTTTGCAGTAACCTAGTCATTAGCACTCTCTCTAAGAGTTATTGTAGCCACTTGGACATTGATCTGTGCCCTCAGCGTCAGCTGAATAGTACAAATGGTGCAGAACCACTTCACAAACACATGGTGCAACATAGGAGAACAAACCAGGATAAGATTCAGCAGTCCATCTGCATTTGAAAGTCAAAGGCCGCTCTTTTCAACACAGCAAGTCCACATTCTGGACAGAGAGGAACCCTGGTTTGAAGGACGGGTCAAAGACACCATCTACATTCAAATTGAACAGCCTTCTCTCAACAGTGGGTGAGTGAAATGACACCACCTGTTTCCTGTTTACAACACAGTCTTTTCAGCAGTTCCAAAAAGATTCTACACTCACTTCCACTATTCGGCTCTACGACATACCATGGTCACGCCCACCCAACAACCAGGTAGCAAACCCGTTGCTGAAGTTTTTGAAGCCCATCCCTCAATGGCATCTAGAGAAACCTGAAACTGGACTTAAATATTTGGTCCTTTTGGTTGATTACACATCATTAGACCTACATATTAGAAGGAACGTGTCAGGTAGAGTAGTAAAGGCCTCAGGATTTCAACTGGAAGACTTCTAGTCCTTCCTTAGGCACAAGTCACCACTGAATGAATTGTGGGGCTATTCTTCACCTCTACAAAGAAAGTAATCAAACTGCAGGGCTGAAACACAAGAAAGTGATATGCCATGGGAAAATGGACAGCCCCACTTGAAAAACTGAAAGCAGAAAAAATGCAGCAGAAAAACATTCCAGGACATTAGTTTTGTAATGACTGACACATAATTACAATAAATCCAAAAAGTGTTAGTGGTCTGTACCGGTAAAGGGACATCCTAGTGGTGCATGTAAGCCTAATGTCTCAAAAGCCAAGGGAGCTATTTTACTGTGTTCTATTTTACATGTTTAACTTCTCTTTAAATATATTTCTGTGGCGCGGTATTGTGTCTATGCATAAATCGCCTATATGAATCATTTTGTCTTACTGAGCATTTCACCATGACTTACCCAATTCAATTTCCCTACATGCAAGAAAGAATTGTGAAACTGGCCACTGCAAGCTTTCTGGAATGTCCAGAAAATCCTTCACTTTCCTGTAATATAATTAGTATTTTTCTCACTGCCTGAGATGGCTCTGTCATAAAAGAATGATCTTGATCTCTCTTTCAAAATCTGAATGCTTGGAAAATGCAGCCAGTGAAGCCATTCATGGCAGGTGAACACTGTGTGATTTGTTTGTTATTCTGTTTCATTCTGTCACTTAAAGAAAAAAAGAGATATTTATTTCTGCTATCTAAAGATTCTCTTACTATAGTTTTTCTTATACTTTGCCACTGCATCACACTTGATAATAGGATATACCCTTTACCTTAGTTTTGATTATTTTTTTTAAAAATAACAATTTTAAATTGCAGCCTACAATAGCTAGACCTATGAATTTTATTACTGTGAGGTCACTCATGTTCTGGTCATCTCTCAATTGAATTACTGCAATGTGCTCTATAGGGCTACCCACATATGTGTTCTATATGGGACTACCCATCAGAAACTGCAGATGGTGAAGCATGCAGGGGTACATACAGTTCTAGGGTGCCCTAGGATGGCACGTATAACACCACTATTGCATGAGCTGTATTAGTCACCAGTTTGCTTCTGGGTCAAATTCAAATGTTGGTTATTTATTTTGAAGCCCTATATGGCATGGGTCCAGGATATCTAGGAAACTGTCTCAATCATATTGTTCAATATTTGAGGGGCTGTCACAGACAGGAAGGGGTCAACCTGTTTTCAAAAGCACATGAAGAACAGACAAGGAATAAGGGATAGAAACTGATCAAGGAGAGATTCAACCTAAAAATAAGGAGAAATTTTCTGACAGTAAGAACAATCAACCAGCGGAACAGCTTGCCATCAGAAGTTGTGGGAGTTTCATCACTGGACACTTTCAAGTAAAGACTGGACTGCCATGTGTCAGAAATGGTGTAGGGTCTCCTGCTTGAGCAGGGGCATTCCTGCTCAATAGATGACCTATACGGTTATAGATGACCTATAAGGTCCCTTCCAACTCTGTTATTCTGTAAGGGATGATTCTGTTCTCAAAGTACTAGGGATACTATAAAGTATACTATATAGTACCATCAAACATCCACATCTGCCTATCCAATCTAAACATCTGGCTATGCGATGAGCCATAATAATAATGTAAAATATTACCTTGATGTCGTTGTGGAGCTTGTGTACTCTAAGGAAGATGAGAGCTATGCCAGAAGTTCAACCATACTGGACAGGTCTCATTAGAAGAGTCAGACAAAGTGTGCTTCTCCCATAAAAAATATGGTGAGACATAAATTATATAAAAAAACTATAATGGCTCAGTCATCACCTAGATCAGCAAGGACCATGATAGGTTTTGGAGTACAGGACTTAGGACTGTTATCCAAACAATCATTGCTAGTAGCTGCAAAACTACTGGAAGAAAGGGTGTTTACCTGTCACAAATATACAGGGATAGAAAACAAAGAAATAATGATTTGTTATTACAGATCAAGCCAACAAGAAGAGGAATGATTATAGCAAAAGAAAACAAAAGTAGTACCAAGCTAGGCACCTTGGATGCAATCCGAAGACAACTGGAGTTTCTTGCACACTATCAGCATTGACAATTTTACCATCAGTCAATTGCAAAAGACAGCTTTACTCGGAACAGCTTATATCCTGCAACAATACCTCTAACACCATCAAATATCAACATCTGCCAATCCCAGGTCCTTGGGAAGAACTTGATAGGTGGATAAAAATACCAAATCCAGGCTAAACATCTGGCTGATATAATAGTAGTAATAGTTGTAAAAATTGAGAATCCATGTGGTATAGTGGTATGATATTGATTGAAGTGTTGGTTAACTTTAAACACTTTCATTCATGTCCATTGTCAATCATGAAAACTTACTAGGTGATTTTGGGCCCAACCCAGGATTGTTCTTGTGGGGATAAAAATGAAATGATATCCTCATACAAGCTACCTTGAGCTCTTTGGATTATGAATTTAACAAATAAACAGTTGTGTTTTATTTTAAATATATTTACTATATTCATGCAATTTTGTTTAAAGAATACACAAATTCCTCATGTGCCTTATGAGACTGTCTAAGTGTATGAAATTCTATTTCTTTTGAATGTTATGAAATATGATTGAGGTTTCAGCTCTTAAAAATCAAAAGCAAAATCACTTGAATTGTATTCACAAAATACAGAAAATATATGTCTGAAAAAAGGATTTAAACACAGCATAGACTGGGGTCTAAATGTAAAGCAGTCAAAATTGATTTTAGGGGACCAGCATATATATCTTGGTGGTGCAATGGTTAGAGTGCAGTACTGTAGGCCACTTCTGCTGACTACCGGCTGCCTGCAATGTGGCAGTTCAAATCCCTCCAGGCTCAAGGTTGACTCAGCTTTCCATCCTTTCGAGGTGGGTAAAATGAGGACTCAGATTGCTGGGGGCAATATGCTGACTCTGTAAAATCACATAGAGAGAGCTGTAAAGCACTATAAAGTGGTATATAAATCTAAGTGCTATTGCTATTTAAAAATGTCAGCAATTCTCTGTAACTGCAATTAGAGAGGATTCTAAAGCCTTTTTCTTTTAACAGTAACAAAACCAACATTTGGAAGTTGCAGGTTGCCTGTTATAGACATTACATTTATATTAGATTAGTTTACAATGTTCATTTAAAAACAAATCAGAACAAAGTCGATATTGTAATATGAAATCTAGATGGATTTTGGATTTAAACATGTTCAATAGCCACACTTGGAATTAGTTGGAATTTCTCAGTGAGAGTAAATTTAGTGGGTTAGGACACATTGTTAAGTATAGAAGTTTCACATGAAAATATATTTGTCCTACTTATCCATTTCAAATGTTGGAAGAAATCCTCAGATGCTAGTGGTTGTGGCACTAATTTTGGTTACTGATCATTTTTACTATTTTTGTGGTAGGATGAAAGCATAGTTTGCCAACAACTGAAGCAAAAATAAATAAATATGCAAGAATAGAAACATATATAAATCCTCTTCATTTTTAAAAAAAATCCACAAAATTATATCATACATTGGGTTTGATTTTTAACCTTAACAGTAACAGTAGTTCAATATGACACCTTTTACTAATTTGAGGCATGATAAAACTCCATCCTACAGTCTTTTTAATGTTTTTTTTCCAAGCACTTGGAGTGCTCGTATTTGATCAATGAATAAAGATATATTTGTTCTGAGGGAATAGGTTATATTATATAAAAAAGGCAGGAATTTGTGGTTACTAGAAATGGAATACAACTGCCAAGTGAATTCTACTCATCTGTTAATAAATCTAATATTTTTCAGTTGCCTCTAGGAAATAAGTACAATTGCAGGTCAAGGCTAACAAAAAACAGTCACAGAATAGTGCTTAATGCAGTGGGAAATTCTTTTTTTTTTGTCTTTTAAGACCCTCCAACCTTTGAAGTAATATTTTATGCCTTTGATTGACAAAAGCTGTAACTTTAACAAAGCACATTAAAACTACATTGATTGCAGATGCCTATTCAAACCATATTTTGCATCATTAAATTGACAATATTGGAGTATTTCAATATAAATTACAATAGAATAGTGCTATGCTTGTAGATAAATTGTAATAATATACTCATTGGTGGCATGCTTTAAAATGGGGTGTCCATTAATACAAATAAGTCAGAAGTGATTTTAGATCCATTGGACCCAAGCTGACTTTGCTTTGACCCAAAAATGGTTCTCCCATGAAGGTCCGAAGGATTGTGCAAGTACTGAGATATCATGACAATTTTACCTATCTGAAACCACCTGGATGAAGAAATGGAGAGGAAAGCTAAGTGTTTTGCATTAACTACATGATGGTAGCAACCCTTTCATTTTTATAATCATTTTTAAATTAAACTTCAATTGGAATGTGCATTTGCATATTTAATAATAATTGACTTCTATTATATGGGATTTTGCTTAATGTCACGGAAATAATTACATATTCCATTTATGTGTAGCTAAAGTAGAAGCTGAGCCTGAGAAGTACCGAGCCTCCTTAAGGGTTTATACTTCATTTCTGAAAACTGCAGATTAATGTGGCAAAAACTTTACAAGGAAATCAGGACAAGTGTAAAGACAGGAGTCTTAAATTAATGTAAAACTGGAAAAAGAAGATTAAATTAATAAACACACTCATGGTTATTCATTACCTGAAGATTAAGGAGAGAAAGCTGACTTGGTTTGAAGGAAATGGTAAATATTTCTGCCTTGCAACCAAGACACTAATTATCTAAACAAAATTAATCACTATGCTAACTTATTTTGTTTGTAACCTAAACTCTTTGGAAATAAAGGGGATATTTGCTTTCAATTATTCAGAGAGCTCATTTACTTTGTTTTATTGAAAAATCAGGAGAATTAATAATATACAGGCAGCAAAGTATGCAATTAATAAACCTGAAAACTGATATTGTTGTAAGTATTAGAAAAAGCTTTATTATAAAAATATAGTCATTCTTCAAGCTAATGATAACACATAAAAAATATAGACACACAAGAGTGATATACTAAAATATTCTGGAATAATGATAAGGCAAACTATATGCAAAATTATTTATGTTTAAAGAGACAGATTTTCCAGGATTTGTTTTAGATCACTCCTGTGTAGATGTATGCTTTCTAACATAGTACTCCTTTGTTTGTGATAGCTCTCTTAAAAGATAATTTTTAATTTTAATTTATCAGAATTCATACAAAGTAAATATTTTTGTGAAAAAAAAGTTAGCTGGTGTAATGTTTGAGGCATCAGGCTAAATGGAAACTGTGAGTTCTAGTCCTACTCTCTCACTATTTCCTAAAAATCTTGCCAAGAAAACTGCAGGGACTTATCCAGGCAGTGCCCAGGAGTCAACACTGCCTCGGAGGCACACATACCCACACAAATTACTGAAGAAACACTGTGGGAAATAAAAATACCAGTCAGCAGGAAAGTGGAAGGGATATATTGCCATTTGAGTTGATGAAAGCAGTTTAACAGAAATACCCAACTGAGCTTTAACCTAACTTACCATTCATCATGCTTTTAGAAAACAGCTTGAAGTCATAAATGAAATATAAATGTTCAGAAAGAAAATGAAATTATATACTTGATTGCCAAAAACAGGACTTCTGCATGCCTGTCTTTATTGAATTCTGGTTGGTTTTATCACTCCTAGATCCATTCTTTCTTTTTACAAAACATCAGCCTGAGGTAATAATACAAAAATTAGGGTAGGCCCACAAATGGCAAATAGGCAATGCAAATAAATCCATCCAAATACTGTAAGTTGCTTTAAGAAATCTGTACTGATTTGTAAAACCTTCATAAACATCATAAAAGGAAACTCCATTTGACATTATAAACAAAACATACATAATGAAGTCTGTTTCTTCACCAGAGACAACAGCATGCAATACGTGGGTTGAATTTTGCTTTCTATTGATCTCATTTTGTTAAACAGAAAAGTAAATTAGTAATTGTGCTATGAATAGTGCAGTGGACAAATAAGCTACAGTACCAAAATATTAAGATCCCCAGTGTATACTTAAGTATATGAATTCTCCTACCAGAGAAGGAACTGGTAGACGGAATTACAATTATTATTACTATTATTATCAATATCACCACCAACTTGACCATGCCTGATAATTGGAACAAGTATTTTGAAATGCATTTCTACTCTTTTGCAAGCTGGAAAAACTACAGCACAGTTTGTTTTCATCCAAGCAAGAGGAGGAATGGGAGACTATTAGTGGAAGGGATCAAAGGTTAATCTTGATACAAACTAGAATTGTTTTGATTCGCCATTTTGGACAGTTTCTAGATTTTCCTTGTGAAATTCTTTAAGCAATTTAAAGATCCTTTGGCTTTACATTTAATTTCCAATATTTTATTGACAATTTTAGGCTACCAAATAGGACGTTATGTTTTTACAATGCATAAACATATGGAAAGTTAAAAATATAATTGCATATTATGGATTCCTATTACTAAAAATAAGATATATATAATGTTATTTTTGAAAAGAAGTGAACAAATCAACATGTCTAGCTTCAGGCTTATGGGTTTTGGGTTTACCCTAATTGTTCAGCATACTTTGTAGATTCCAATTTCATTGCATAAGAAGCTCCATAGATACATTCTCCATGGCTTTAACGGTTTTCTTTTTTCGTTCCCTAATACTGTGTTATCTAAATGGAAAGCATCATTAGAAATTATATCTAGAGTAGTGTGTCTTTAATCCAAAGATTGCAATTGTCAAGATTGCAACAGTAATTGTCAAAATGTTCATTTTTGAATGTTCTGTTTTATATTCTGCCACCAACTGCAGTGAGCTCATAGAAATTTCATTTTTTGATAATTATATCTAAGGAAAGATAAAGGAAAGTATCAATGCAAATGAGGTAGTCAAAATACATGGATTAATCATCAATCACATTACTCTAAGGTTTTGCTTCTCTTTTTGTTTTGTTTTGTTTCTCTTGTCCCTTCTGAAACAAAGGTTTAATTTCTGGTTGCAAGTTTATTTCAGCATTTTGGTTAATTATACTGATGTTACTCATTTATTCTAGGCAGGCCTGTGCCAGAAAAAATAGTGCATTTTGCTTGAATTCTAGAAATCAAATAACACATTATCAGCTCAACCAAATTAAATATTGCTATTCCTTTAAAAAAAAAAAGAATTAGAGCTCTGGACTCTCCTCTCTTCTCTGTTTTTTAAAAACTCTAGTGGTAATCTCAATTTATCACAATGGAAAGTGTCTGCTGCTACATGTAACGTATTGGCTCTATCACTAGAAGAGTGTATTTAAGATAAAATCAAAGTATGTAAAATAAAGCAGTAATAAATAAGATGAAAACCTTGACTTACTTTTAATACAATTATGGAATTTAAATATTAGAAAAAAATCAGTGGCTTTTTTCTCTGGGCATTTCTATTATTTTTTTTAAAAAAGAGTTGCGTTGACAGAAATGCTGATAAACTCCAAAGAACTATGGTAAAATAGTATATACCATTATTTCCATGAGGAAAACAAAAATATTTTCAAATTGTAAGGTGTGAAGAAATGTTATCCCATATTGCTGATTTTTATTCTCCATGTATGTGTAATCTTATGTTACTGTTACACATCAGTAAATTTTGTGAACGTATTTTTGAAAGCGTGAATGTCTTGGCTTGCAAGGTTAATTCCTAGTCTAAATATCAAAATTTGCATAATTAAAATAGTAATATTAGGTAAACCCACTCTTTAGTTGTGCTTGTAGCCCAAATATGGCAAAACTTCCCAGAATTATAGAGTTCTGAGCAATATTTTAGAAAGGTTTGTGGCATGCAAACTATACTTTGTTCTGTAATAGACCTCTATGAATATATTAAAAATTTACAGTATTGTTCTAGGTATAGGTATATGATAGGCTTGAACTATTTAATGTCCTGTGGTTATTATGGATCTGAGGCTTTGTTTATTTATTCAATTAGCTGAAATTGTTATGGCCACATACTCCAACAAATTCTGGGTGGCTTAAAAACAATTAAACCATAGACAAAGAAGACAGTCCAGACTAAAACAGGGATGATTACTGACTGTGATAAGAATGATCTATGTTGGAAGTAAAGGATGAAAGATAACAAGGGAAATGACTAGTAAGTGGTTTATATTTGGAAAGTGGTTCATATTTGGCAGGGAGTAAGATGAGGATGTGTGATACTGTGCTGAGTATGTTGTATGCATAGTATTTGTGAGGAAAGCAGATATACTTCTCAAATGTCAGACCACTCTTTGAAGAACTGGATAGCCCATCTTCATTTCCTTTTTAGTGTTGTGTTCTGTTCTAAATCAAAATATTTCTTTTAACAGTTTCTTTGTTTTCCTTCTTTGTCCTGGCTGATTTTATCCCTGCTATTCTCTCATTCTTTCCCTTTACAGATTTTGTGACTGTTATTTAATCAAATCATTTGGTTGTAAGGAATCCTAATTCTCATGTGGTCTTTGAAATAAGGGATAAAAAGTAACTCATTTTGTAGCTTTGAATTCTTTAGTGGTTTCTAATAATTTTGGTCTTTGTAAAATAAACTGAATTTAATTAGACTTGTTTCCTCTTAAAAGCTTTCAACTTTAAACAAAGATGATTCTTATGAATGAGGACCTCCAGGCAGTATGCTGAAATAATTCTTTTTTTTTTAAGAATGTCAGCATGTTTTCTGTGACAATACTGTAGAACAGAAAGCAGCCTTTATCTATTAATACTGAGGAAGACAGCTGGCTCTTAAAAATGCAATATATTCAACCACTTAGAAAAATAAATTTGCATTTACATTTTGAAAAGGAAAAACTCAGAGATTCCTCTCATCCGCATAGTATGCATATATTTATGGCTATAGATATAGATGATACAGATATTGATACTGCATTTTCTAATGTAACATCAATATATGTATTACATTTGCCTAATATCTTTCTACCAGTGTCCGATCACTAGATTGCTACTTTTCACCATAATTTATTCTCAAGTAATTTTTGTTTACTTTTACATTAAATTGTGATAAACCAGTATCACAACATTTTTTATATTATTGTGGGCAAATGACATACATAAACAAAGAAACATTGAAGTATATCTATATTGTAATCTCCAAGTATGATTGAGCTTTTTTAGCTTGTTTAAACACTTTAAACTATCTGCTCACACTCTTGCTGCTTTAGATACTTTTGGTTCATCACAATTTAACCACTGATATTTCACAAGTGTGGTGAATACCTGGATTAAAAGAAATTGACAAATATTTGGAGTAAGCATGAAAAAACAAATCATATTAAAAAGGTTTACTCTGAATGATTGCTTAATGAAATTTATGAAAAAACATTGAAAAGGATTGTTTATTTATTATTTTTTTAATGCTACCAATTTCCCAGATAAGATGAGTCTGTGCAGAGCAGAAGTGCTCTTCTTTAAAACATTTAAAGTAAGTTTTGATCTATTTTTTGTGGATTTGGAAAGTGAGCAGGAGAGGAGTTTTTCTTCTTAATGTAATAATTTGGCTTCCTGGGGTCAGATTCCATCTTTGCCATAATTTTTTAATTGTGAAGTTTATGACTCACACCACAGACCATATTTTGATTTATAATAACTAAAATATTATTTCCTTGACCTATTTTATGAAGCACAAACTTGATGCTAATTTGGGGAAGCAGTCTGACTTTGGCAGGAACTATGTTCTATTTATTTTTTTTCTCCTGTGTATTTTCAGTTGTAAGCTAAATGTTATCTGTCTTAATGTACATTCAAAATGGGAATACAGAAGGATTTATTTGAATGTGCCTACGATCTAAATAATGGGTGGTATCTGAAATTTTCCTTCAACATAATTGTTTTTCAGTGAATTTATCAATCAATCTTTTCTTATGGTCACAGAACAGAATAAAAATTAAAATAAAGTAAAACCGAATAAATCTAATTGTAAAAATGTCTTCTGACATCTTCCCTTAGAATTTAATTTAAATAGCAAGAAGAAACCCACCACTGCTAGAGCGGTTTGTTAGGTAGTTCTTGACTTATAACTACAATTAAGAGCAGAATTTCCATTGCTAAGCAAGACAGTTGTTGAGTGAGTCACACCTGAATTTATGAGGTTTTTGTAATAATTGTTAATAGAATTGTTGCAGTTGTTAAGCAAATCAACGTTCTCTATTGCCTGAGAAGGTTGCAAGTGGCAATTACATGACCCTGGGATTCTGCAACATAAAATCATGCCAGTTGCCTAATGCACCAGTTTTGATCATATGACTGTGAGGATATTGCAATGATTGTAAATGCAAGGACCAGCCATATGTCACTTTTTTCAATGCCATTGTAACTACAAACAGTTGCTTAAATGAATGGTTGTGTGTCAAGGAGTACCTGTAGGATGAAAGGCAAGGAGTTTCCATGCTGTGTTTAGCCTTATTGTTGCTAAAGTGCTATACGAACACAGATATTTAAAATAAATGTCAAAAATATTTTTTTCATTCATGAAACTGAATTTAGTTAAGTAATTAATAACTTAATAACTGAATTACTTCTCTCTAGTTATTGAACTTGGAATTCATCTCTTCTAACCAAGGCTAGAAATGATATCAATAATTGCCCTACCAACCATACTTGGATTTTGAAACAATTATAGAGAAGGATAACAATACAGTTAAACCACTGTAAATCTCTGCTCACTATACAGAGGGAATATTCATGGCATTGCCAGATTTACTTGTATTCAAGGCTGCTTATTCTTCAAAAAAAAATCAAAGGAAAAAGTGCTTGTTGTGTTATTTATAAAGATGTGACATTGGCTGGTAAGCTGTTTTTCCCTCTTTTTAAAGCAGGAACAAAGAGAGTTGATGATGCATTTTCTGTGAATGCTGTGAATAATGTGCATCACAATAGTTTTTTGATACAAAGAAAATTTGCTTAGATTAGAATAGCTTTCCATCAGAAAATTTTCAAAGAAATTCCAGAAAATTTAGAAACCTCAGATCATTGATACTATTATCAAAGTATGTATTTTAGATTATGCTTTCAGATCCCAGATGCAGAACAATCAATACCTCATTTCCGAGTAACATACTAGAAATAATTATTTGTATTTCTGTTTGTGCTCGCTTTGTGCACATCAGGAACTGAATAATAAAAGAATGTGATTCATGTCCCACTCTTATTTTTTAAGGGGGGAGGGAGTCATGTAAACCTAATGAGAAATTGATTGTCTCTATTGAATGCAAGAGTTAGGTAAGCAAAATAACATTTTTAACAAGTATTGAAGTGGAAAAATGTTGTGCAGGAACGTTGTACACAAAGAAAAAACATAATACCAGAGAAAAAGTGTAATCCAGAAAAAAATTAAAAGGAAAAAAAGATAACATACTGATTGCTTAGGAAGATTATTATACTATTTTTTATTTAGATCACACATAATAGAAGAAATTAATTGATGCAACAAATCACTTATTTCAATTGCTTTGAGACCAGTTCTTGCTGAATATATCTACCTCCTAATTGCATTTCTGCCTATGTAAAAAATAAGACATTTTATTCTAATTTTCCTATTATGAACATTTTCTTACTTATGACCTAAGAGCTTATTTAATTAAAATAATGAAGGAATATATATGATCATAAGTATACAGATTATTCAGATAGATTAGTAAACTCCAAAATCATGCCAAATGTATACCTTAAATGATTGCGTTTTCTTTGTGAATAGCAATGCTCATCTATTGAAAATAACAAAATAACTGAATAACAGAGGACTCAATGAGTACTGTGTACATTAAAAGATCTGAAATGCATAGCAAAAATTGGAGAGATACAAACATTAGATAGCCCTGTTTTGTTCATGGATTCATTCCAAATGAAGTACTAAATGAATGTACATAAAAAATACAAAGCAAACAATTTCTTCTTTTCCTTATCCTTAGCTCTGGCCATTAAAAACAGTGGGCTATTCGATGTGGTAGGTCTAACTGGATGGCTCCCAGTGCATTTCAGCATGACAGGCTTTGGTCTGAGTTAGTAAAATTATTTCTGTACTAAAATCATGAAAATACTGTTAGGCATTAAATCAAGAAACATATTTAGCCAGCCTGAGATTCACAGTTGATTATTGTGTACCCAGATGCTTAATGGAACACACATCTAGGCTGTCAATTGATTCTTTGTGCATTGCAGAATATTGTGCTGTGTCTACAACTATAACTAGTAATTGTAGTTACTGTGAATATATACAGTACTTTGATTTTCACAATAGTAAAGGCAGGATAGTTTATATAAACTGGGACTTTAATGTAGATGGGGGAAGACGTAAATCGTATTGCCAAGTTTACTCTTTATTTAACACATCCCCTTTTTGGATATTTTATACCATAAAAAAGGAATTTCCCACATAATTTAATAGAGACCTTTTCTTTCCCCAAGAACACAATAAGTTGTGGATCTAAAAATGGTTTTAGAGATGGAGGACTACTTTAAATAGTTTCTGGAGAAGTTAATGGCTGCAACAGTCAGGAATTGTATGGGGCCCATGCTATGCATAAGAATAGCAGCATTTGTTTGTTTTTTAAGTGTTTTTGTTTTCAGCTGTGCTAAATCTGAATTGCAGACTGAAAACTAAAATTATAAGCAGGAAACTAAAATTTAGTGTTGCAATTAGAAAAGGTATTAGATGTCACAGAGATGGAGTCTTTGGCAACATGCAAAACTCTAGCCTACCCATAGTTTAAGATAATCAACCTTAATCAAGAATTCCTCATTGCATCAGATTTATGTTAAAACTCTGGAAATGTTTTATATTTTCATTTTACCAGACCATTTAAAAATGTAGAGTGGATTATCCTTGCCTGCTAAATTATGCCTTAAAATTCAACTTCTATGAAATCATTGGTGGATAAGAACAAAAGATAAAGACCATTCGATGATAAAAGACAGGATATACCATTAGAGTCCTATCTACTTGTGCAACATAAAATAAAATCTAATCCCCTTGAGGGAAGAAAATACCTTTGCATTCTCTGAACAGAATTGGCTTCCTGTTTGTTCTCAAGTCTCATCAGAAATAAATCTACAGCATATAGTGTTATACCTATAGTCTGTTCTGACTATTGCAATACTTACTTTTCCACATGCAATTGGACAATTGAGCAGAAGACATTCAAACTATATTAAAATAACGTAGTTTTTTTAAATTTTATTTTCAGTGTCAGATATAGGAAGGGAGTCAACTGAGGTACAGAAATAAATAAATGCAGATCAGGGAGGGAAACCTCCCATTTGTTCATGTCTTAGTAGTTAGATTGTCAAACATTGACAAATATGAGATTTATTACCCATTTTGTACTTTAAATTGTTCATGACCTTTAGTTAAGAACTTATTATTTTTAGAAAAGAAGCAAACTATACCATTTGGGAGTTTTCCCAATTTTCTTAAACAGCAGCTGTAATCCCCACCCACCCATCCCCCATTCATATGACTTACATTTGCATTTGTAGTCTAGCAAAAGCCCTAGAGTTTCAAATTTAACTGCCCGCTGTTCTCGAACTATAAGGATATTTTATTTTAGATGCTTGATTATGATTATAGAAGGCTTCTCCTCTCCAAATGCAGGTTTTATGTTCTTCATTGTAGAATTTATGTTTTTTGGAAGAAAGTTTGCCCTTTTTACTGCAAGCGCTCACTGTTTATTATGACTAGATTGAAATCATTCTTCTCCCCCACTCCGGCTGTCTCCCATCAAGACAATGTGCCTTCTTCTACTAAAGTTGATAGGACATGGCCCAAGAAAATGTGGCACACTGAGTAAAATTAATTTACTCCTTGACTATTATCTTTCATTACAAAAATGTGTCAATAAAAGCTGCTATTTATTCTTTTCTTCTTGTAGCTTTTATAAATTCCCAACAGAATGCAAAATATGTTACAGTTTAGCCTGAGGTATAAAGCACATATCTCAGCAGCTAACTATAAGAGAACACTTTAAGACAGATATTGCTTACCAACTTAATGAATACAAAGAATTAAAGTGTGGGTTGGCTGATTTGATCAATATAGCAGTGTTATTTTGAGAATCTCACAATGTTTTTGCCAAAGCTGATCTGATTCATCTATTAAAGGCTTTCTATCAAATGTCTACTAACTTTTAAGAGAAAATCTTCACATAAATTCTGATATTTGCCTTGAAGTTGGTACTCAGTGGTCACAGCAGAATGGGGGAAAGGACACCTTCATACTAAGGACATCTCTTTTCCAAAGCCTTTTGGATCTCTTTTAGCTCATTGGCTTGGCAGCTCCATCATTTCTGTTACTTTACTCTGTTTCATTAGTTGAGCTCTAATGATGAATTCATGGGAGAAGTGAAGTTTCAATCTCCATTTTATAATCTATTTCCATAATTGTTCATAATTTGGTAAGGCAGGATATGGCTATAAAATACTGGATTTTGGTCTCAATAATGTGGTTCTTATAATCTTACATCTCACAGACAACTAAGATAATTTTCTGCAGGTGAGTTTTTCATATTTGCCAACACTTTGCTAAACTTAAGGCTTTGGCATTTCTGAGGGTTTAGAAAAATCTCAACTGCTTGGCTTAGCATGATGATGCCTTCACGTTTGTTGAGGGATGCCAGTATTACTTTCCTTGGATCATCAAGCTTTGGGACTATATTTCATCCTTTGGAGATATCTTCAGAAAATCAAAGACCTAGCTGATGTTATTGCTATAAATTTAATCATAACCTACTTAGAAACAGCAAAGATATCAACACTTTTTTTAAAAGTAGAAATAATAAGATAAAATTGTTCTATTATATGAACATTGGCACATTTTATCCTTTCTTCCAAACAGTGCAACCCCACCTGAAAAATGCATTTATTTTCTTGAAAAGTCAAATATGTGGCATGCATTTCTTAAATTGTTTCCATTCTTGTTATAGATTCTAACCAGAAGTAGACTGATATCAGTTATCTAACAGAATTACCAAAATAGAAATTTTGCATACCGAACAACTGTTTTCTTTGGTAAAGACACTAGAATATATTTATGTACATGTATAAATGTCCAGTTATGGTTGTTCCTAGTGACCTATGGACAGATCACCTCAATGATAGAATAATTATCACCTCAATAAAGAAGAATTATCAAACACTTTATCCTTTCATATTGTCCAGGAACTTTCATCTAGCCACAGTGCTTTTATTGAACATAATCCTCAATTAAACAACATTCAACATTAAGAACTTTTGAAGAAAATATAGAAAAGTCTTACAGAAAAATTCCAGCAATTTGCATGTAAAATATGTATTATTATTATGATTAAGTATTTTTTCCTTCTTTCCACCCAAGCGTTTTTTAGCCTTGATTGAGTATGACAACTTGTACAGGGACAGTATATCGTGAAGGTGTTATGCTTGTTCTTTGCTGACTGAGAGTTGTCTACAAATCCCATCTCAAGATACATGATTTGCATGCATATATGAGATCTATAAGACTTACATCTATCTTTGTATAAACTTAAATAACGATTGGTTATTTTCTCCCTTACATCGATAGATAGGTTGAAATAAATACATTCCATTTCAATGAAAAGCTTTGTGTTGCAGAAGCAAAATGTTCTGCCTCAATTCTGCACACCTTAAGAAGCCACTTGTCTTAAGCAAATCAGAACAGCCTTTCTGTTGTTTAAGGGTAGAGTCATAGGTCACTTTCTTAATGCAGTTTTCTTACAAAAATCAAATTGAGACTTTATCTAAGCAAAATATTGTGATATTGTCAGATCTTGGCTGAATCTGTTATTATGTACATTACAGTTACTATTTTTATTCTGGCTTTAGTATGTTATAATTTATGATTTAATGTTTATATTACATTACTACTACAATTCTGTTAATTTAAGATAACATAATTATTCCATTTTTAAACTCGATTCTATACTTTACTTGAAATTACTTTAGTTATAATGAAATTTAATATTATTTTATATAATAAATGCATGCACATGTACTTCCTTTTATATACACTACTTCAAGCAGAATAATTGAAAATGACCAAAAGTAAGATAAGACAAATAAATATGAAAGGATATAGATGTAATGCCATCAAGCAAATCTGTTATTTATAATCCACTTTGTATGTAGAGAATTAATTTTGATTAATAGCCTTTCTGTGACTGATTCCAAGTTTCCAGGCCTCCTTGCTTCTGACCAATTATTAACCTCAATACAATCTTTTTGCAATTTTTATCTCTATCACACTTCTTTAACTATTATGTAATAAATTCCAAGATTTGATCTGGATTGATGCTAATTGATAGTAATATCTTGGTGATAGTCCTTTTTACATGGAGAAACAATGTAAGGTTTGTAAGATTTGGGGATTTGAATAAATACTAAAATAACATGAATTCATACTCTATAAGACTTTCCTGTGACTACATTAATATCACATTATAAAAACTGAGAATGTTAGTATATATTCAATAAAGATTGAAAATTAATATAATTTAATACATGATCTTGAGTAATTGACTGTTCTGTTCCATCTTACTTAATATTTTCAATTTAATGTAAAAACCAAATTTTTTTCCATCACATTTTAAAATCTTCCTTCTCCTTCTTTTAGCTATCAGAAAAATAAGGTTGAAAGGGACCTTGGAAAGTCCAATCCCCTGGGGACCATTCTGGACAAATGGCTGTCCAATATCTTCTTAAAAATAGCCATTGACAA
>JANHFL010001607.1:93931-137223 GCA_032468155.1 Oxyrhabdium leporinum | reverse complement strand
ATCCCCTGGGGACCATTCTGGACAAATGTCTGTCCAATATCTTCTTAAAAATAGCCATTGACAACTTCTGGAGATAAGTCATTCCACTGATTGTTTTCACTGTCAGGAAATTTCACCTTAGTTCTAAGTTGGATCTCTCTTTGGTAAGTTTCCATCTTGTCCTGCTCTCAGATGCTTTGGAAAATAGGTAAACCCCATTGTCATGTGGCAAGTCCTCAAATATGTGGAAGATTACTATTGTCACATTCCATAGTTCAGCATCAAGAAATCTCAGACAACACAGTTCAGTTTGAAGCGTTTATCCTTGAAAGAATGAAACCCGATACAAAGTGACCAACAAGCAAAGAAGCAAAACAAAGTCAGCGCTAACTGCAGTTTATCCGTTCACCCTTAAGTATGTACATTTATCTCACCCCCTGTGTCCCCATCCCTGGTGTCTGCCCATGTTTAGTCCAGCAGAATCTTCGCATGCTCGCCTGCTCCAACCCCCCTGGCTTCCGGTTGTTTCAGCTGGGTCTCTGCTTCTCAGCCGATTGCAGGCTCTCCGCTTCCCAGCTGACTGCTCACATGGCGATGGCGGATCCTCCCATCCCCAAATGGTAGCTCCGGGATGGCTCGCTCATGTCTGGCCATTTTGGGGCTGACAGCTATCATGTCACCCTTAGTGTTTCTATTCATTAACTAGTCATACCCAGTTATTGCAACTGTTTATTGCATGTTTTAGCCTCCAGTCCCCCTAGTGATCTTTGTTGCTTTTCTCTGCACTCTTTCTAGAGTTTCAACATCTTTTGTGTAAAGTGTGAGCAAAACTAGATACAATATTCCAATATTCTAAGTTATGTAATCCAGTTATTCTGATTTAATAAATGCAGTCTTTGAGGGGCACTTGGTGCTCTCTGATCTTGGTTGTTTTCTTGCAGATGTTTCATTACCCAAACTAGGTAACATCATCAGTGCCTAGTCTGGGTAATGAAATGTTTGCAACAAAACAACCAGGCTTAAACAGCAGTAAAGACCTTTCATTTCAAGCCTGAGCTACAAATATTCTTCTCTATAAATAGTTTTTTTACTTTATTCATGATTTTTAAGTATGTTCATTAGTTAGTGTTCATAGACCTTAAAACATTTACTAACAATTATTTGTATGTGTATTCATCACCGTAATCACTTAGCATTATACATTATATTTTTAATGTATAATGTGGCTTATTGTTTAGGTTGGTCTGCAAACTATTCCTCTCAGTTACCATAAATAAAGTAGAAAAATAATTTCTACACAAAAAAGTACATGAAACAATATATAATATGAAATATATAATATATGTAATATTTGTCTTATATACTACATTATAATTAATATATAATATAACCATGTGATGGCACAGTGGTTAAAGACACTGAGCTTGTCAGCTGGACAGCTGACAGCCTGGGTTCAAGACCTGAGCTCCATGCAATGGGATGAGCTCCCATTACTTGCTCAGCTCCTGCCCACCTATCAGTTTGAAAGCATGCAAATACAAGTAGATTAATAGGTACCACTTTGGTAGGAAGGTAACAGCATTCTGGGCACCTTTGGCATGTACCCATGCTGGCCACATGACCATGGAAATTGTCTTTGGATAATGCTGGCTCCTCCAGCCAAGAAACAGAGATGAGCACTGTGCACTAGAGTCAGACACAACTGACAGGGAGTCCTTTACGTTTATGAGAAGTATATAGCTTCATATCATATATACTTAAGATTTACATAGGAAAACTCTTACTGTACAATACTATATTGACTTTTTACACAAAAAGAGACTATTCTTTTCATTAAAAACAATGCAAAGAAAATAGGAATCAATGGTTTATTTTTTTATAGTCTTGAGGCAATGGCAGACAGTTTTTAAATATGCCAAATATCAATATCTGCAGAGCTACTTCAGCAGGTATACTTTAAAGATCATACTTGATCCTTCTTGGCCATTACCTTCTCCTTCTATGTTTCTATTTGATATTTTCTTTTCTCAGATTTTATATGCTGAAGAAGGTTATTAAAATGTGTGTAACCACAGGGAAAAAACAATTAGCTGTTGTATTTAATTATAGATTTCTGTATTTTATTTTAAAATATTTTTATGCATGAAGTTTAATTAAGAAGACCTTAATGCCCCTGGGCTTTAATTAACCTTAATGTAATAGTATGCACTCTCAGTATGGTACCTAAGTCTTTTCTGCAGGGGACAGTATCTTCTTGATTAAACTACTCTGCAATTAGGAAATGCATTGACAAAAATAATCTGATTGCCAAAATACTTCTCTATGTAAAACTAATATGATAATCTGATCTCACCTCTGTAAGGCATACAAAACTTGTCCCTTTATGTAATTTTATTCTGAATATGACATGCCTATGTTTCCTTTCCTTTCTTAACTTTTTTTTTTGGGGGGGGGGGGAAATCTTTTATGTATATTCTGGATTTACCTTCCACCAGATGATGAATACCAGGATATGGTGGAGCTTAAATAGCAATAGGTGATGTGATTATTGGAGCAACTTCACATAGCAGGCTCCTTTGCCTTAATGTTTCATGCCAAAGAACTATTTAAGGTTGTTACATAGTCACCAGACAAAGATCTAGTCTTATCCTCCATCTGTGTCACATACTCGTTCTCTTTTGTATATTTATATTAGTCACAGGCTAAAGGAGATGACCAGGATGAGCGAGGGATCAAATGAGTTATCAGCCTCAAGTCCCTTGACACCCCCAAGACATCTAAGTCCAACCCACCTTGAATTCCATTGACTTTTATCAACCACCAATTTGCTTTGACCGTTAGTAGTTCAGATTCTTGTAGAGCTTGCAATAAACCATTATATTCATCTAAAACTGTATGAACACCCTATGCTTGACACAGCCGCTTTCACATAATTAGTTTACCCAACATCCTTATTATTACTTTGGAAACCTCTATGGTACTTGGTAATTCATCTGAATTTTGATCACCTGACCATAAGAATGCTGCAAAGTTCATAAAACGGACATAAGTCACTTTTTTCAGTACTGTTTTAACTTTGAATGGTCATTAAATGAACTGTTGTAAGTCAAGAATCACTGGTATAACTTGACAATACTTCCAAAGATGTGACTAGATGAAGATATGCAAAGCAAGCTTCAGGACTATGTATCATCAATATCTATGTAGAAAAACCATTGGCAATTCTATATATGAGTTGCATAGAAAGTACCATGGGACACAGATATAAACACATAATCAAAATGATTTACAAATATACCTTCAGTCTTCCTTCAGAATCTATTTGCTCATACTTAGACATAAATCAGCAATATTTATTTTGCTGAACTTGATTTATTTCAGCTTACTTTTTGTTCTTGTTGTTTTCTCACTTTCTGATGAACATTTTCACTTCTCCCTGGTTTCTCGTTTTGGTTTTGGGAGAACATCTCACTCTCCTAAGCCATGAATAAATGTATTTGTGCTGGCTTCTAAATAAGTTATGTACTGAAAATAATGTGGATATCCTGAGGGAAACACTATCATTTGAGTAGTATTGGTGCAGGCAGGATTTATCAAGAGTTGTTTTTTTGGGAGTTCCTCTGTTTATTGAATGCTGGAACAAAATTAATGCTGATAAAATTAGTTGCTGTAATACCAATGACTATGTTAATTTATTTACTGCATTCCATTACAGTTTTGATATGTCAAAAGAAACATTAATTGTATGAAAATATCTTTCAATGCATGCAGATAATCCATTTTTTTGTGATTAAAATCCTAGGACTCCATGTAATTATGAAAAACAGTATTCCAAACTTGCTTAGTATCTCAATATAATTAGAATCTCCAAGCCAAGAAAAAGTGTGCATTATTGCACATCTCAGCTGTCCTAAAAATATATGGAATAAACCATTGCACCAAAGGGCTTCATTTAGTAGCCTCTTGCTTACATAGAGAAATCTGATTTCAATTATGCTCACTCAAAGTCTCTGGTAAAATGCAATTTTAACATTTTAACTGCCCTGCTATGAAACTATGAATATTTTTCATTTTGTCTCTTGGTAAGGAACTTTCTGAATATTCCCAATACTAACCAACCCATTATCTCCACATCACTGAATGAATGAATTATTTGACTGTGACTAAAATACTTTAAAATGTACCAAGGATCTTCTCTCCAGCAATTAGTATGCATTTGTTGCTGGTATACTCCTATGTGAAAATGATAAAACAGCCTTGAAACCATTTTGTTTGTGAGCCTTCATTTTCTGACCAACTTTTTATATTCTTAACAAGATTATATAAAAGATTGAAAACGCTGCAACATGTTTACCTAATGAAAGACATTCAACAATGTTTATTGGTTTTCATTCTGCTGTCCATTTATAAAACATATACATTATTTTTGCTATGGTTTTTCCTAAGACAAGACAAGTATTATTTCTTTCAGGTTATTCTATGATTAATCAAATCAAACCACTGTAGTTCATACCCATGATCAGTTACAGATCTCATTGCTGGAACATTTAGTGTTGTTGTTGTTGTTATTGTTATTGTTATTGTTATTATTATTATTATTATTATTATTATTATTATTATTATTATTATTATTATTATTATTCATGTTTTATGCACATCCACTGTGTATCCTATAATCCAACTCTAGTCAATCAGCCACTTTTACTTTTAAACAGTGTCAGACCCCTGAAGTGATACTGCCATTCAATCGATAAGGGGGGACGGGGAATCTACAATGGGCTACTATACTTTATAACCCTCTGCTTTATAACCTTTATTCTGGCACCTAAACATCTTGGCGATTTCTTACCCTTGGGGAATGTAGATGAGAGTGGGGAGGCCATGTGGAGTCTATCACTGTGCAATTAAGATGGGAGAGGGGAGGCCTCTTCCCCTTCCCCTAAGACTGTTCATACCCAGTAGAGACAGAGAAATAAACATCTCTGAATTTCTGGATTTGGGATTCACCCTATGTTTAATCAGCCCAATTTGCTTGTGGGGAACCTGGAGATAAATCTGAGAAAGCTTAGGACCCTGATAACCTTTTGCCAACTAGATAGATTGGTAGCAGGGGGGAGCCAGCTCTTTTTGCCACTGAGCTGCTACAAATGACTATGGAAAGCCACCAAGAGATACTGACATTCATAGTAGCTCCAGGAATGGAGTGACCATTAGTTTTGGGCTTGGCTTGGCTGAGACAATGGAATCCAAGAATAAACTGCAAGGAAAATTCCATTCAGTTTCAGCTGCATGTAATTTTGCAGATGACCAAAGGGGAATGTTGAAAGGGGTGAAACCTTGGGAAATGGCTAAACCCGGCTGGGACAACCAGATCACACTATCCCTAAAGAATACAGAGACTTAGCCAAGGTTTTTAGCAAAAAGGCTTCTGATGAACTCCTCCCCACTGCACCACAGACTGCACTATTGAACTCTTGCCAGGAGCAAAACATCCTAAACCAAAAATGTATAGCATGTCACCAAAAGAACTGACTGAACTAAGGGAATTCATTGACAAAAATCTGAAAAAGGGTTTCATTGAACCAGCCCAACCAAAGATAGCAGCCCCACTGCAGTTTACAGAAAAGAAAGATGGTACTCTATGGCTTTGTATGGACTATAGGAACCTGAACACAATGAGCATAGTCAATATGTACCTACTCCCACTCATGAAGAATATCATAGCACACCTCTCGAAAGGAATTTTTTTCTCAAAGCTGGACTTGAGAGAGGCATATTATAGAATTAGGATAAGAAAGAAGGATGAGTGGAAAACAGCATTTAACATGTCCTTTGGCTGTTACCAGTTTGAAGTACTTCCTTTTGGCTTACAAGTAGCCCCTGCTGTATTCATGCAAGTGATTAATGAAGTGTTCCATGAACATTTGTATAAAGGAGTCCTTGTTTACCTTGATGACATTTTGATTTATAGTGAGACAAAAACGGAGCATATAAAATTACTCCAAGTGGTTTTAAACAAACTGCGATCAGCTAAACTCTCTAAATGTGAATTTCGTCGAGACAAAATAGACTATTTGGGATACTGCATCTCACACCAAGGCATAGAGATGGACCCTCAGAAGGTGCAAGCTGTGATAGACTGGGCATCACCTCGCACACGCAAGAAGCTGCAAAGCTTCCTAGGATTTGCCAATTTTTACTACCAGTTCATTCCCGCCCTTGCACAAATCACCCTTCCCATAACCAACCTATTAAAAGTGAAAGAGGAGGGAAATCCAAAGCCAAAACAGCCTTTGAATTGGACAATGGAGTGCCAAGCTGCATTCGAAAAACTCAAATGGCTGTTTTCAGCAGAACCAATCCTACGGCACCCTGACCCTGAGAAACCTTTCATCATACAAGCCAATACTAGCGACGTAGCCATTAGAGCTGTGTTACTTCAAAATACTGAGCAGGTCCACCTCCAACCATGTGCTTATATCTCAAAAAAACTAAATGAAACTGAGCAGAGGTAGGCTATCTGGGAGAAAGAAGCTTACACGATAAGGTGGGCACTTCTCACTTGGAGGCATTTCTTAGAAGGAAGTGGAATTCCCTTTGAAATATGGACTGATCATAAAAACCTAGAAGAGCTCCAAACCCCAAGAAAATTGGCCCCAAAACAAGTGAGATGGGCACAATATTTCAAATGTTTTAACTTCACTTTAAAGTACATCCCTGGAGGGAAGAATTCCCTGTCAGATGCACTATCCAGACAACCACAATACAACAGTGCCAAGCCATAAATCATCAAACCCATACTACAAACCAGTCAAACTGCAACCAAAGTAATCACCAGAACACAGGCAAAATAAGAGACTTTGACTGATAATAGTTAGCCTCACTTTTAAGTAAGCTATAATTACTGATGAATGGTTTTTGGACCACAAAGGGAATTGTGAACTTAAGGATGGTTTGACCTGGGTGGGGGGAAAATTGTACATCCCAGCCACTCAAAAATTAAGCCTCATGCAGAGATGCAATGACTCAAAACTGGCTGGCCACTTTGGATTCATAAAAACATTACACCTTGTTAAGAGACAGTTTTTGTGGCCATCTTCAAAAAAGGACATTGAAATCTATGTGGCCAGTTGTCCCATCTGTGCTGCAGCAAAAAGACGACAGGGAAAGGCTCTGTGACTTCTAGAAACAGTGGCCGAACCTTCAGCACCCTGGAGAGAGATCTCCATGGATTTCATTGTAGAATTTCCAGAAAGCGCAGGGAATACTTTTATTTGGGTTATAACTGATCTGTTTTCTATACAAACTCATTTTATTCCATGTCAGAAAATTCCTACTGCTAAGAGTCTAGCTAAAATGTTTTTAGTACATATTTATCGGTTACATGGAGTCCCAGAACGTATTATCTCTGACAGGGGTGTCCCTGTCACTTTAAAATTTTGGAGGACATTCCTACGCTTACTTGACTCCGCCCAGGGCTTAAGTTCTTTCCATCACCTGATGACAAATGGGGAGATAGAACGCATTAATGGCATACTGGAACAATATCTTGGATGTTTTATTAATTATCAATAAGACTATTGGACATTTACTAACCTTTGAGGAAGTTGCATACAAGTATGTTCATTTTAGCACTGGATTCACCCCATTTAAGATGGCCACAGGCCAAGAATTCATTCCTATGCCTGAATTACCCAAAGAGCAACCGACCATCCCCTCTTTAAAAGAATGGATGGAAAATATACAAAACACCTGGCCAGTAGTAAAATTGGCCATAAGGGAAGCCAGAGAAGCTTTCAAAATACAAGCAGACAAAAAGAAGGAGGAACCAAAACCTTTTCATGTGGGAGACAAAGTTTACCTATCCACCAAGTCCTTCTGATTGTTACAACCCTCAAAGAAATTATGACCAAAGTTCATTGGACCCTTCCCTAAACTAAAGTTATAAACCCTGTAACAGTAGAACTACATTTACCCAAAATACTTAGACAGATACACCCTGTGTTTCACATTAATTTGCTGAAATAGGAAATCATATCTCCTTTACAACCAGAAACCACTGCTCCACCCACCCCTGTCATGGTGGAGGGTGAAACAGATTTTGAAATAAGAAAAACACTTGACTCCAGAACCCACAGGGGGGAAACACAATATTTAGTAGCATGGAAACACTTAGCCTCCTCCCAAAATGAATGGGTGGAGGAGAACCATGTCAGGGCCTTAAAAGGTTTCATTCACAATATCCTCACAAGCCATGCTAACATAATATAATGACCCTTTTTCCTCTTTTCCCTAGGTGGGGCTCTCCTTTTTCGAGGAGGGCAGCATGTCAGATCCCTAAAGTGATACTGACATTCAATCTATAAAGGGGGGGGATCTACAATGGGTTATTATAATTTACAACCCTCTGCTTTATAATCTTTATTTTGGCACCTAAGCATCTTGGAGATTTCTTACCCTTGGGGAATGTAGATGAGAAGGGGGATGGCCATGTGGATTCTATCACTGTGCAATTAAATGGAAGACTGCCGTGAGAAAGAGGGCTTATCTACTTTGCAGGGTGACTGTTATAATAATATCTTCACACCTGTGGATTGGCTGAATACAGATTGGACTATTGGGAGGGGCTTCTAGTGCCTTAATTCTAACTGTGATGCCTAGGAGAATATAGAATCTGCTTTACCTTTGTTGTGCTATCACTTCTGCTCAATAAAAGACCCCTTTTGAAATACCACGTTTCAAGAGTTCTACCTTCTGGAGTAAGGAGAAGAGATAGGACCTGACAAACAGTCTGCTAATTGTTTTGTTCTCTACTGGTATTTGACCAAAATTAACATTGATAACTCATTATAAGTCCTACTTTCTAAATGTTTAGTACTTGAGAATTAGCTGCTGTTTACTGCTTGCTCTGGCATCTTCCTATCCTTCCTAAGCATTTCTTGCTTTCACTAATCTCCTGAGAAGATCTAATAGGGACCTATACTTAAATTTAAATGGAACCTGAAAATTGCATCTATGCAACCTAAAATCTTGTTTTATTGGACTCTGGATGGCATCTCTGAAGGATTGTAACTTTCATGCTCAATTTACTGTTAGGATTTCTTTCAGTTACACACTGCAAGCAGAGGAAGGCCAAATAATGTGGAATTTACATGGCTGCCTCTAGCATATGAACAAACTCCCATTCAGATGTTGCACATCTTTAGAAGGGCTGTCAAAATTGAACTGTTCCAGTGCATGTTTGAAGCAAATTTGAATAACTATGATGCACTTTCTATTTATTACAGAATATGAGGTGCTGAGTTTAAATGTTATACTTATCTGGATTTTACAAATTTCTGCAGTGTTTTGAGATTTGGGATTTTAGCATATTTTATGGCTTGTGAAATGCATAGAATCATTAGATTGGGTATATAGAAATTTATAACAAACAAAAACAAACATGAACTTAATCAACAGCTTATTTAAGACAACCAGAATACAAGGCTTTATTTTTTTTTACTAGTTTCACTCCCTTTCAGGACAATATCTAAACAAGACTGCTATTTCTTTATATATTTACATGCCTACCTAACAATCAATAAATGATAAACTGTCATTACACAATTTCCTAGACATAGTGTTTTTTCCAAACTCATAATCAGAATTAATTGGAAACAAACTAAGAACACATATGAAATATGTCATATGAAATATTAACCAATGTATTGCCACAAAACACATTTAGTAGTTAAAAGGTTAAAAACTTGTAAAATGTATATTTTATTGCATTGAAATGTAAAAAAAATATGAATGGGATTTAAGAGGAACACATTATATGCTCAATTCATTCGATGCTAACTCAGGTAGAGCTATACCTGCCTAAGAGGATATTCTGTAATTGTTCAAGTTTTAAAACATATCTGAGAATGTTAAGAATTCTAAAAGTACATGCCTCTCAAAATTCTTTTGAATGTACTGCTGTTCATAAGCTTAATTTATTAGGGTCTCTCCCCCTCTTTTCATTTAGATAATTTCCCACAGCAGTTGAGAGGCAGCAGAGATTAACAAAGTTAGATAAATACAGGTTAAAAACCTGTAAACCTTTGTTATTTCATTCGCTCTCACTATAGCTTGAAGGCAAATCCCTCCAGTATTTCTTTACTATTAACTGTTGAGAGGGAAACTTCAGGATTTTCAGCTCAGGAAAAAATGATTGGTGAATCAAAAATCTGTGGCTGACCTTGTTAATATTTAATATATCTTCCTTAGCAGCTAAATAGTTCTGCATATGTTCATTAAGTGCTATATAATATTTGTTACATGAGGCATAAAGGTTGCAATTAATTATCCATTTTCTAGTTTATTCTTTCTTCTGAGCTATGTATCACTTATACATTGTAATGTTATTTGATTAATATTATCTGATTGCCTTTTTATTATTTTTGAAAGATAATAAATACAGAACCAGTATTTTGTTGACTTTTACAAAATCACTTAGAAAAGAATCCAAAAGGAGTTCCTTATATTAGCATTGGTTCAGATTGAAGGATTATACAGAATCTAGAAATCTCTTTCAGGCCATCCCTAATCCAGAAATACACTTAATATGAGGTTTGTTTTTTTTTCCCATATAGCAATAGCAACAGAACTTAGAGTTATATACCACTTCACAATGTTTTACAGAAGGGGTGGGCTGCTACCGGTTCACCTCAGTTCACGCGAACCGGTATCTAACCGGTAGCTAATTTTATAGCCAGTTTGGCGAACCGGTAAATCCCACCCTTGGCTGGTCCCGCCCCATCCCGCCCCCCCTCTCAGGATTGCCCACATGGCCTGTTTTGGATCCAAGGTAAGTACAGAGTTCACGCGAAGGGTTGGGGAGGGCAAAAACCAGGCCACCCGGAAGTTCCAGAAGGCTGGAAATGGGCCCATTTCTAGCCTCTAGAGGAGCCCAGGGAGGCCGTTTTCGCCCTTCCAGAGGCTTGAGGAAACCCTCCAGAGCCCGGAGAGGGCACAAATGCCCCCCTGCCATAGTGCAGGAGGCTGACTAGACCACGCCCACCATGACCATGCCTACCCAGCAACCGGGCAGAGAACCGGTTGCTAAAATTTTTGAAGCCCATCCCTGCTTTACAGCCCTCTCTAAATGGTTTACAGAATCAGCAATCTGAGTTCTCGTTTTACTGTCCTCGGAAGGAAAAAGGCTGAGTCAACCTTGAGCCAGTTGAGAATCAAACTGCCAAATTGCTGGTAGCTGGCAGTCAGCAGAAGTAGCCTGCAGTACTGCATTCTAATTCTTGCACCACCACAGCTCTTATCCTAATGTGCAGTTGTAGGTTCTAAAAGTCCTATCTGGCTCTTACTTTCAGGTAGGCTAAGACAACTGGCCACAGCCAACTGACCACCGGACAACTGGACATGGTACAAGAGTTACATTAATATCAAAGAATGATGGACTAGAATAATTAAAGAAAGGATGCCAAAGGAGAAACAAAATGAAATGTGAAGAACAGAAATTAAAATACTCTTTTAATTATTTTAAATAATTAAATTGAATTGTTGAATTGTTCCACAGTGAGTTGTCTTGAAGCAATTTGGCCATGGTAAGTTGCCTGTGGCAAGTTGTCCCATTCCATATTCGAATAGAGAGTTGAGGAAGATCTGGAATCTATCCAGGGTTCTTCATATTCATCCTCCTCTTCCAACATAATCTCAGGTTCACAGTTTAAATGTAATTAGATCTCAAGGGCAGACAATATTTGTGTTCATTTGGCTGTGCATATCAAACAGCCAGTTGACAATATTTTCCATAAGATGTATATTTGAAAGAACATTATAGTACAGATTCGCCATCTACAATATGCCATTAAAAATCAACTGTGCATAAGTTGTTCAAGATGAGGGATAATTAGATAAACAAAAACTATTTCTCTCACTTCTGCATCCCCTTGAAAATAGTCCAGAGCTGTTTAAAAATGTTAAGTTAAAATGAAGGATCAAAATATTAGCAATTTCCCATATATCAGTTCAGTTACAAGTATTAATTAAATCATTAACCACATGAAAAGTATTATTAACACCTCCCTGGTATTAATAGCTTCTCTGTCATTCAGCATGTCTAATATAATAATATTGTTTAATCTCCTATGCAGTGAAGAATGTTTAGAACAATGAAAAGCCCTAAATATGTCATCTGACAATTAAAGTGACATTTAGATCCCAATGCAACAGAAGAACAATACTGTGAATTTTCAGAAAGTGTTTCTTATTTATCTCTGTGTGATTAGACCTTTGTGCTCATCTGTTGTTGCTTCAATTCTCAATACCAATTTTCTTTTCATCTTATCTCTTCACATGATAGACTGCAATTGCTAGCAAAATAAGAAGGAAGAGACAATAATGCAAAATTTAATGACAATTACAGCTACAGTGAAAAAGAGTAAATAGAGTATAATGTTTCCTGAACAGTCAGTAAATGTATAACTATGAAGTTTGCACTGGAAAAAATATTAAAGTTTTCATATGATGCTTTTATGAAGTGCATATGTCTTCTGATATAATATATCTACCTGGAAAAAGCATTTTCTTCTAAATACAGAAATATATATATATATAGTCAACAACATAATGCTGCAGATCATTATTATCAGAACTTTTCTTCTTTCACAAAAGGAATAAAATATCTTATTTTTGGACTTCTTATGAATTTCATTCAAATTCATCTTAGTTACCTCTTTCATCTTATTGTACAGTTGGAGATGGTAAAAATGTGTTTTCAGCATTCTGTAGCATCTCTGACTGTCCCAATATGTAAAAGTTCCATAGGAGAAGTTCCATCATGATTTCAGGAAGGTTACAAACCATTGCGTAATGAGAGATAGGATGTTCACAATATTTGCCAGGTAGTTCAGTTATGGAATTCAACAGTTGCACTTTCCAACCATGTTAATGTGCTAGCAGCCTAGAAAAAATGGCATTAAATGTCATTTTGATAGGAAAAAATTGCAGGAGGATTAGTCTTCATGGCATTAAACATAACCTTTGGGAACACACATTCAAATCTAACGCTTAAAAAACTCTGAAGAATAACCCTGTGAGTTATCACTTAATCTGTTAATTAAATGACATGTGAAAATGCTGCTCTAATCTTAGAGGCTAATTTCTGAGGTTATAGAAAGCAACTATATCATTTTAAAAACAAAGGGAAAATAGACCTTTAAGTTGTCTTTGTCACCTTAATTCTAGTGTATATCACTTGAAACCAAGATGGCCAAACAGAGGCTGTCATTCTTTGGTTATGTGTTGTGAGAGCTGGATCACTTGAAAAATCAGTCATGCTGGGAGTGATCAGTGGGAAAAGTAGAAGGGGTCACCCTAGTATTTGCTGACTGGACACTATAAAGGATAACACTGGAATGACCATTCTGAAGGACGTAGTGCTAAATGTTAAATAATAAAGGTTTAAATATGTAATGGTTGTTGCTGTTTTACATCATAAATATTTTCTGTTTTTTTGTTTTGTTTTCGGGTTGCTTTGATTTTATTTATTGATTGTTTTATTTATCACACTAACTTTTGTTTTGTAAGTATTATCAAGACTACTGATAAACACCAACCAACATAGTAAGACTAATGTTAAACTGGTTGTTACATCCAATTTTCCCAGTGATGTCAGTACAACGGAGTCTTCAGAAACTTGGAATACAACTGAAACTCCCACATCTCAATTATTGCTTAGGCTGTTCTATGACATAGCTTTTAAAATATGTACTGTTCAAATAACGACAAAAACATTGTGTACAGATGCCAATTTTGACTTGCACAAATTGATACGATCGTCTTTTGATGAGTAAAGAATAAGTGGTGCATGCAAATACTGTTGCTGTTGTTCCACTTAATAAACATTTATCAAATAGTTTATAGAAGGAATAGCCCAACTTCAAAGTAAGCATGTATGACATAGTAACAAAAGGGATGGGTTTTTTTGTTACAGGTGGGATACTTTTATCCATTGAAAGTATCAATCTCATGAATTTTTATATGTATGATCTCTACATGCTTAACCCAGTGTATTACAGTAAGAGACACTTACCAAAATGGCTGTGACAAATACAGAGACAAATGGATGCAACATGAACTGTTTATGCCATTCAGAAATAGCTTATGGGAACTTTATGGATATAATATTCTGTCTCTTTCATTATTTATGACTCTCTCTCTCTCTCTTTTCCCTCTCTCTCTCTCTGCTCCCTCCCCCCTCCCTTCCTCCCTCTTCCTCTTTCTCTTTCTCTCCCACATATGCATGCACACATATACTAGCTTAGGTTATTTATTTATGTCAAACTGAACAGAAATCAGTACTTGGCACCCTTTGTAAAGATTACACCAATTTTTGCTGCTGGCATTAGAGTGAGGCGTATAGCCCAGTTTCCCATCTGCAAACCGGATTTGTAACAATTTATTCATATGAAAGACTTTATTGTATAGCCTAGTACAGTCACAGCTGTCAGCAGAGACTGGAATACTAACAATTCCCTACATTTTTAAACAATACATTATGCCGGGTTCCATTGATAAATTCAGATTCTGGCTTTTTTTCTTTTAGTAATTGCTGCAAATTCGTGGTTGGGTTTTGCATGATTATTGCAAACATGTATTTGAGCTGTAATGAATTATAAAAAATTAAAAGGATTATAAAACACTCCAACCCCAAATTTTATACGTGTATGTACACCTATATATACAAACTTATACATACTTATAAAATCACTCAATATACCATTTTCTTCCTAATCTATAAAATATAGAGCACCTCCCACACATATTTCCATACAACATCTTTAAAACAACATCTTTTTAAGAATGGCTTTCATCTGCACTTAAAAAAAAAGAAAGAAAAGAGTTTAAGAATTCATTGTATTTTTCTAAATGGCTTTTGATTTCCTGTCGAAAACACGCAAATGAACTCCTTTTTAGGTTTTTTCCCCTGATTTCTCAATGTCTTTCAATGTCACAGATAAAGATGTTGCATATTTATCATACATGTTCCTCACAGTCCTCTTCTAAAAAGAAATGTTCATAGGTTTATATAGATAGCAGTCACATATATATTGGCAAATAGAATTAGCCCATTCTTTTCTCAGTCTTATTCATTTCAGAGGAAGCACTATTGTGTTCAGCCCCAGTTCAATTTAATTAAAATTAAAGCATTCCCTCACAGATGGATGGCTAGTTTTGCTTCAATGGATCCAATGAAGGAGAGCCCACAAACTTTCTAGATAACTGGCTATGCTATTACATTTATTTTGTTCATTGGAATCCATCTTTCTGTAGTTTAGCTCTATTATTGCATAAAGATATTCAACACTTACAATATATCCTTAATAACTTGTGAGTTATCTGATCACTCGCACTACCCTTCTGTGAATTCTGCAGATTGTCTAAATCCACATTAAACTATTGTGTCTAGAATTTGATATGAACCTGATGCAAGTCATAATCCATGCATAACAAAGGACAAATATTAATAGTCAAGACTTAAAAACTCTGCTTCTCTTGCTCAAGGCCTCATTAAGACTTTTGTTAAGTCCTCCAAGAACAAAATAACAACAAGAAGAATAACAATGTGTGTGTGTGTGTAGTTATATAAGTTCTATAACACTGCCTATCGTCCCTAATGTAAGAGGTTTTTTATGTAGTTAAATTGCCCTTGCCTTTCTGAAGCAATATCAACTTGCTAAGTCATTTTCAGATTTTAATCAACTACCATTCCACATGACTTTTTATATATCCTATTGCAATATGAATATTTCAAATCTTATATTGATTTGATGCTTTTGTCCTAAGTCTTTGTTAATATTTTTCTGAAAATTTATATTTATCTCAGTTCTGTAACACTTAGCAGTATAACGTTAAATTTCAAGGATACAAAATTAATTTCCCTGTGTTATTGGAGTTTCTTTCACACTAATGGAAAATATGAAAATGACAGGGCTTATGCTAGCCCTCATTTTAGGAAGCAGATGCATGCATTTTCAAACTGTCTATATAAATTATGTATTCCAGTTAGAGATGGTTCAGTATTGAAAAAAGTTATGATCTTTAGTCACATAAACAAATAGATAGATGTATCTAATAGAAAGAAACAGACTAATATGAAATATAATGAATGCATCTGGATTGTATTTAGAAAATAATTGCTTAGCACTTTTCTATCAGACTAAGTCCCAAGAAACAGATTTTTTTTTAAAAAAAAACACCTTATATCAAGTTATATACTTTGACTGATAAGGACAAAATTATGTCGGCATTTCTAATACAACATATGCAAAATGATGCTCAGAATAAAAATATTTCAAGTCTCAATAGAAAAGAATATTTGTAGCTCAGAGCTGAAATGAGAGATTCTTCATACCCTCTGAGCTTGCTTGTTGTCCTGCAGACATTTGATTACCCAAACTAGGTAACATCATCTCTGAGCTCAAGTCTTTTTGCTGCACCTCAAGAATATTAATCAAAAGATACATGCTGGAGAAATATGGGACTGTAGTAAGGTGAGCAATGAAAAAAAAAACAACTCTTGTATCTCACTGTACTGGGTAAAAATTCAATTGTAATTATGTGTTTAATAAAGACAAGTCCAGCATTTTAACTATCTGAATTTCCCTATATAGGTGGAATATTTTAAACATTTTTCTTTCTAGTAGAAAAGGCAGCTCTTCACATAGAATATAGTGAAGACATTTACTATAGTTATGCAATAACTATAGCTAAGATGTTAAGTTTTCTTTAAGCTGAGTTTATTCAGTTACTCAATGTCTCTTTTGACTCATACAGTACTGCTTGTAATAAGATATATCTGCATTATTTTGTTTTTGCTTTTTTAACATGTAAGTCATCAGGGGGGTCACAAAATTATATAAAATAAATACCCAAATATTTATCTTTTAAAAAAAAAAATCAGTTTCTTATTTGTTTATATTCGTTTAGCATTCAGGAAATAGATCAGTTATGCATCAATTCAGCACTCTTGTACAACAGTACACTGGCTTGGTTTTTTTTTTTCTTTCAAGCATTAGACTTCATATTGTCACAATAGCGTAAATACTACAGTCTCTTTTAGTGAAAAAAAATACTCATCCATAAGTAGCTGGTAGCACACTGTGTTTGACATTCAAACACCTTGTAGTTGAAAAGGTAATCTTGGCAGATGGCATCTAATAGTGTAGATCATTTGATATAAAAAAAACAGATTATTGCCTTCAAAACAATGACGGTAATTTTCTAAAGTAATTAATATGGGCATTATTGTTTGTTTAGAACTTGTTTCTTTCTTGGCTTCACATAAATTGGTCATGCATCTCATACTCTCACTGCAACAATTACAATCCTAGTCTACTTCATCATAATAGATAGGATTTAAACATATTCTCAGGTCATCTGTACAACATTGGCTTGGTCTTCCATCTGCTAAATCATGTTGAATAAATCAGAGTGGTTGGCTTCACACAATGCAAAATCATGAATCATCTTTACAATTCATAACAGCTGGCTTCACACATGTTGTGGTGAATCTAGCCAATAAATGAGGTATACTTTACATTAAATAATCATATATAAATCAGGTTTTTTTCTCCAATGGTAGAGCAGATGGACTACTTCTAATCATTAGTTTTACATTACATTAAAGTTGAAAAAGATCCTAGTTATAGGACTTGAAGGTACAATATTCTAGTGATAAGACTTTATATACAAATGGTCTGATTCAAATTATCATATATTTAGATGTTCAAAATCTACCATTATACAGTCACTTGAACCTTTTACACAAACTGTATATTTGTTTCAGATCAATTTATTTATCTGAGGGAGATAGAGAATATTTTTTTTTTACAAATCCACAAAATCTTCCCTTATTTGAATTAAAACATGAGTCAAAGAACTACCAACTCCCCTGGCAGTTATGTGTTTTACTAGTGTCAGTAGAAGTCTTAGTCAAGCAAAGGTTTTGACATTAACGGACATGGAGATTTCTGAAGCTTAAGATTCAACATGCTATCACCAAATATTTAGCTGTGAAAACTACAGATTAATTAGTATGGTATTATATAACTGGGAAATATCAACTCATATCATACAGTTAACTAGGAATGAAGACATATAAAGCAAAAACTGAATGTTGTGAGAGAGGCCAATCCTTGCATATGGATATACTCATATTTTGGCCTTGAATATTTTATATCCTTTTTAAAGTAATAATGCGTTCTGCTTTAGCTTTTTTTATTATTTGTCAAATGTCAAATATTTATAATTTTAACAGTAGCCTCTAATTTATCAGTTTAAATACAGAAGGATTGTAAAATTAGTGGTAGTTGGGGAATAATTTTCTAAACTCTTGAATAATTTCTGAGTTATATCAAGAAGAAAAAAAAGAGTCTCACCACAATTTTCATGACAAGACTTTCATAGATTACAGCCCACTTCTTAAAAATTATTCTGAATTAAACAAGTGTGTACTGTGGATAAGATAAGCAGGAATTGCAAACTGTTTAATATTCCTCAAACCCCTGTTGTTTCAAACAAAGTAAACTTTCACAGTTACAACACACTGATATCAGAGACTCTAAGTACTCAAAGCCAGATATCAGATTGGCAGAGCAGAATGGAAAGAGCAAGGTTTTTGTTATATTTTCTCTCTGGATTGGAGATACTTACAGTAGGAATAATTCCTATTCCCGATTAATAATTTCCAGCAAAGTAACTGGCTAAATTATTATATAAAATATATATGTTATTTTACCAATTTAACACATTTATTATGCTATAAGATTTCATGCTGTTAGAGCAATAATGGTAAAAACCTATAGTAGAAGAGAAAAAAATCACCAGAAAATAAAATATAGAAGCTGGAAACAGTAATATCTGTTTTACTTTATTATTTAATTTATATGGCTACCCATCTCACTAAGTGATTCTGGGTGGCAAACAACATTTAAAAAATAAAAACAATAACCAAATAGTGCCAACATTAAAAACCATAGGAGACAATAAATCACCCATTACTAAATGCTAAATAATTACAATACAGTTGTTGGCTTTGACATAAATGTGTGTTTGTGAAGTTATAAATGTGATACCATAGGAAAACTTCTTTTACCTTTTCTTCCATGGGAATTTAAAGATTTGTTGATTCTAAGCCTGAAATAAAAAATGTTTACATATGTCAACTTAAATCATGTACAAATATATGTTCACATATGATATTGATGTGTAACACATTTATGTAGAGGATAGAATTATCTTCTGGATCCTATTACCTACAATGCAGCAGGATTAAGTTTATCCATAGGTTTTGATGTGAGTAGAGAGGTCCTAGTTGGTGTTACAAATATCCTATATACTGCATCAGACATATCTGTTATTTTAGTTTTGTTTCCTTGTTTCAGATTGTCAACTTGGATTCCCTTTTCTTTTTCACAACTGCTTCTGCATTCAGGTTTTGGATTATTGTTTTAGTTGTTTGTAAGGATTTATTTATTTTTTGTTCAGAGTGTTCATGTTTGCAGTTGGCATCCTTTTAATCAATGTGTTAACATTTGGAAGGTCCTAGTGAGGAAAAGGGCATATGTTATAGTATAAGGTCAGCAAATGTCCTCACCCTCTGTCCAACTGAAACATTTTCCTTCTGTAACTCTTCCTTCTGTATCTCTCCTATGTGAACAATTAGAGAAAGTAACCCTACATCAGCTCATTCTTCATATTCTGGCAGGAGTTCAAAAAAGGAAGCATTGAACAAAAGAAAACTACATTACTCTCAGTTCTGTGTTTAAAACATCAAGTACAGATTCTAAACTTCCATGCATTTTCAGATGCCAGAAGCATATATCGTAAATGTATTCAAGTCTGAAATATTAGCTTCTCATTTATACTTTATATTCTATTAAGTACTCCTTACTTAACGCTGACCCCAATAATCTTTTCAAACATTTATCTTATTCTACAGTTATGCTGTCATGTCTGTTTGGGAATTAATAAAATAATTGCAAAAAAATAAAATAAAATAAACCTAAGGCTTTGACTCTTGCCTTTACCTGATAGAATTGAAGGCAAAATTGTATAAGCTATGCAAAGCTTTGAAGGAGTTCTTCCATCCAAGGAAGCTTTATTCAAACCACCTTTGCAATGCAGGTTTGTGAATCAAAGCAGAAAAATGCTTCTAAGCAGTGAATCGAAACAAGTGGCTATGAAGCAGTTCATAGTCTTTTGAAGCACTCTGGAAACTAAACAGTTTTTATACTGTTTCTGGTACTTTTTTATTCAATATTGCAACTTCAACTCCATATAGCAGGGGTGTCAAACTCAAGGCCCAGGGGCTGGATTTGGCCTGCAGCGTGCTTAGATCTGGCCCACGGGGCTACCCTGGAAACAAAAAAAGACCAGCCCTCGGTGCCTCGGCCAGTGAAAATGGAGCCCTCCCAAGCTCTGTTTTCACTGGCAGAGGATTGCAGGAGGTTGTGGCAGCTGAAAATGGAGCTTGGAAGCCCATTTTCACTGGCAGAGTGCTCAGACCACCACAGGTACCCCTGACATGAGTGACATTTAGCTGGCACTCCCACCCTGGCCATGCCCACCCTGGTCCTCCAAGGTCAAACACAATCCTAATGTGGCTCTCAATGAAATTGAGATTGACTCCCCTGCCATATAGGGAGAATGCTGTGTGGGGGAATGGTCCTTTGGTAGAACAATACATTCTTTGACAGACACCTCATTAAGTTCTTTGGGATGTCAAAGCTTTAAACTTCTTTAAATATTTTTTTTCTCAACTTTGTTCTCTGTTTTGGAATATCAGGCTTGTGTTGATCCCACAGCCATAGATTCAGTTCAGCTTTTAGCAGTCTCAATACCAGAAAAAATGAAAAACTGCCTGTATCTGATCTATATGAAGAGTTTCCCAGGTCATATTTATAAAACACGTTTTTGTGTTTTTCTGTCAATACAAAGCAGGCTTTAGTGACTCCATAAGAATACCTTCAGAAAAGTTATATTCAAGAAAATGAACAATGTTATTATAGGTAGAGTGCCTTATGATAAATAAAATCTCCAAAGTTTCTTTGTATGAGTTATAAAGAGGCTGGTGAGCAAATGGGCCCATTTTTAGAGGGTTGAAAAAAATATGCAATGGATTGAGGAATAAGATGACTCTAAAATCAAAAACCAAAGGCCCCCGTCCACTTTCATCCTATACTCTATCTACTGCTGCTGCTCTACTGAAAGATACCAACAAAGTGCATATGATTTGAACATCATAATAAAAAATAAAGAAACTTATAGATGTTATGGTTGCAACTTTATGGTTTTATTTGAGAAACCCTGACAATATGTGAAATGAAAGTTGACAATGACGGTGATCAGAGAACTAGAAACTAAATGCCAGAAAGAGAAATTGAAGGATCTTGGAATATTTACCCTTGAGAAGCATTATTCCTTAAGTACACAGTAACACAGTGTCAACCAAATGAAGGTAAAATTATGTTCTCTGTTATTACAGAGTGCAGGAGATGAAATTACAAAATAAACCAACCAAAACTCAGATTCTAATTAGATATTAAACAAATGTTCAAAGAGTAAGAGCTGAATTGCATGAGTAGTAGAACCAATTAACTGGGATATGGTCACTTCCATTTAGTAAACAATCATTTGTTAAGGATGCTTTAATTTTGGTTTCCTACACCGAACAACGAATTGTTTTCCCTGAGAAGGAAGAATTGTAGAAGCTAATATGAAATATATATAGCATCACATTAAAGCTTTCTATGTATTTCAATAGGTGAAAAATAAATAACAGTATCAAAGGAATCCCCCCCCCAAATAATTGTATATTTTTTTCACATGGGAGGGGGAAAGCAAGTTAGATCTTTCAATTGTTCAAAACTCAGAATGTCATGCATCACATAACATTTCAGCACCACATGTTCTTTCTCAATGTTAATACAAGCTCCCCTGATTTTTGTGGACAAATTCTATTAGAGGAAATTCTGTGTATTTCATATCTTGCTTAAAGTTGTGTGTTTATCACAGAGTGCCAAATAGGCTGGGAGGTACAACATGTGTGCAAGAAATTTATTATTTTCAGTTCCTTACAGCAAAAGCCCAATCCTATAGAATGTGAAAATGGAGCTCTTTAAAAAAGATTTCTTTAAAAAAGAAATACAACAAGCTGAAGGTTTATCAACCTGCAATCCAGTCCTGTGCTACAGTAAGGCATGCTTACTACTCTATAGGTATGTTGCTATATAAAATTTAAAACACACACAGACACATCATGAATGTAGAATATAGCACACAATAGTGTAAAATTCCAATTTTATTCTTTAATGTGATATACAGTGTACATCTCTGCTGGAAATGATGATATTGAGTCTTGTCACCTTTGACTTCAGTTTATAATGATGATGATGATGATTATCAGCATCATCAAATCATCAATATAAGCAGCAAGAAGCAACATATTCAAAAGTAGAGTGGCAGGTTGGATGTGAGTAGGAAATATTTATGAGAAAATACATGAAAATTTTTAAATGATATTTTAATTTATTGCTCTTTCATATTATTATTTCTAATCAGAATGAATAATATGAAATATAAACAATATTGAATTATTGTTTAAGCAGCGTACAATTTTTAAACACTGCTTGACAGTGTTGCACTAGCACCATCCTTGTTCAGGAACCACTATATATGTATATCTCGGTTTCCATGAATTCACCAGTGCAACACTGTAGTTATTATGATGGTGCTACAAAATGTAGTTCCCTCTACTTTTCTATCCATACCTGTAGCAAAGTAGTTGCCTGTCACAAGTTAATTTTTGGCTATTCACTTTTTCTATCATTATGCTCTTTCTGTAGTGGCATGTTTTTACATAGTCTATGAAGCAAGCAAAGCAAAATCTCCTACAACGGTTTCGCTTTTAAATTTTTATTCAAAATTTGTTCCTGCATAGGGACAAAATTTTAGTGCAAAAATTGCATACCAATTTTTTAAGCAGTTCCAATTTGGATTGCATTTGTCAATAACAACATAGCCAAACAGGAGATGAAATTTTTAAATCCCTTTTAAGTGTTCCAAGTTGTGTTCCAGATTCTGTATTCTCCTGGAAACTGAGCATGCCCTTTGAAAACAAAGGCTTGGCTAAGCATTATAAAGTTCTGGATGCAAATATACATCTTTAAAAAACAAGGAAGGATTGGTTCAGGAAATCCCAAATGAAACTTTTTTAGATATGTGGTTTAAACAGGTGACCCAAAAGATTAGTTGGATTGACATTGATCCTGATTATTTATTTTTCATATCAGCATTTCATTTTATCCTACAAATATTATGGTATAATTCAGTACAGGAATTAATAGCTGAATAATTTCATCTTCAGCAGATACTTTTGTAATTAATTACAGATGCTAGGGTTTATTAAAAAGGAAAAAAACAAGGCAAGGAACTAGAAGCTTTTCCATTTATGGTTTTATGTTCTCATATCTTTTAGCTTATCATTGTTATCTCAGAAAGAGGTGGAAAATATAGTGGAGAAATATTAAGAGATATTTCCATCTATCCATCCATCCATCCATCCATCCTTCCATCCATCCATCCATCCATCCATCCATCCATCAAGAGGTAGAGGTGAGCAAAAGAAAACTAAAGAACCAAAACACTTTTTTTTTGGGGGGTGTACACTGATGAGTGGTAGATAAATTACAACTATTGTTTACAACTACAAAAACTAGCATATTATGCAATTCTATGTGTGTGTTTGTGTATGTGTGTATATATATACCCACATGTCACAGCATTTTCTTGTGATTTGGACACTTGGGCCTCTTCAATCTTTCTATATTTCCAAAAAAGGTAATCCTAAAATTTAAGAATTATTTATGTTCAAATTATCAGTACTGATGGGGAAAAGTCTCTGTAAAGCTATTCATGAGAAAGAATGTCCTTAAGATATTAAATGATCCATCAGTCCCTATTTGCTACTATAGAATTTAAATTATTAGACATTTCTCTTTGTGCATGCCTCATGTATAACTGGATTTCCTGTCGTTTATAAATCTGCATGTTTATAAGAAGCCAAATAAATGTTCCAATAATTGTATCTCTATTTTAAGAAAAAACCTAAGTGGGATTTATAATGGTCTCCACAAACTTTCCCTATTGTTGTTTCCCAGAATTAGTAATATGTATGAAATAAAGGAGCTGTCTTGGTTTTTCCAGAAAATTAAAATGTAATGACATTAAATCCCTTGTAGTGAAACAAAACAAATCTCAATAAAGTGGCTCATGTTATCTTTATTTTGACCCTAATACATTCCGATATGTCATTTGCCCTGGTAATAAAAATGTTTTATTACTCAAGGAGTGCTAAAAAGACAAGCTGCACAATGATCCAGTCTCTTATTTTTCCCTTATTTAACTTAATATTTCTACAGAAAGGATTATTAGATGATAATATTCTAAAATGGACTCAGTAGCAAAAACCTAACCTGAGGTTAGATTAATATACTGCACATCAGATGGACTGATTATCTGAGCTATAAGTTGAACTCTCATTAAATGAGATAAAATGGGACTGAACTGGTTACATTAGTGTGCACTTACATCAACATGAAAACATTACTGATGTCTGATTCAAAAATTTTATCACTAACAAGGGTAGCGATCTTGTCTGTAGAAATACAGACAATGTATTTCTTTTTAAAAGAAATACAGACAATGGGAGGAAATATTTACTATTGTGAATGCAAGCTGAATGTCATTTCACCATGAACCCCTGAATGCACAGTACTGAGCAATCTTTGGAGATACAACTGCAGCACAGAATGTGGGCCTCTTCAATCTTCCTATACAATGTGCTGCAGTAAAACCACCAACAAAAAGACAAACAAGCAAGAAAAAAAAACCTCTCAGAGGAATTTGGCAGGCTCATCTTCAACAACTCCTGAGATTTCAGGCAATTTTTATTTTATGTTGGGCTTTTGTGTGGGTGCCATTTGGGGTACTGTGGATTTTATCACCATTCCCTTCATTACCGGAAAGAAGTGAAGTTCAGTTCGAATCATGAGGAGCTTTGTAAATCTGAAATGGAATTTTAAAATAATTTTGAACAAGATATAACTATAAGCAGAACTTTATTCATTTTTATTAACTTCAAGTAGGTTTAATATTCCAGTTGCTCACTTTGTAAGAATTTCTTTTAGCTGAAGTAAAGGATTTTAAAAACTTAATTATTATCCTTATCACCGGCAGGTAATTCAGACTTGTGATGGACATTTGCAAGCATCTGTTCTCAAAGCAGTTAAAGAAGGCTTCAGCAGCTATACAAAATCATATTACAGTATGAGCATGCATTTGTCACCTGAGTATAGATATTTTTGTTATTATTGTTCTTGTACTTTCCCATAAACTTTTACAGAATAGGAGGACTTGTGATATGATATAAATACTGTCATAAGATCTGGAGTGGGAAGGTGGAGCTACAATGGCTGGCTTAATACACAGACACACACAAACACAGACACACACACACACACACATATATTAGAAAGGACAGACAGACAGACAGAGAGACAGGCAGACAGACAGAGAGACAGACAGACAGACAGACAGACAGACAGACAGACAGACAGACAGATAGATAGATAGATAGAATGATGGATGGAAGGAGAGAGAGAATTTCAATGTGCTGTGCAAATCCAACTGCCGATTTCCCTACTTAGTATTTTATACAAACTTTGTATTAAATCAAATATCAACCATGCTGCAGATTCCAGTCCTCTTCTGACAGAATTATTCTTGTAGACATAGGTAAAAAATTGGCATGCTGTCTTGCAGAGTTGAAAAATTTATCCTTTATTTCTCAAAAGTTATCTTCTATTGTACAAGAAGCTTCTTTTTTCATTTATTGATTTAATATTTCTGAGTTTATATTAGAAATTTTCAGTACATTCAAAGATGGAATATAATGAAACCTAGTACTATAAAGCAAATTAGATGTATATATAAAAAGAACAAATTTTAATATATCCTGGACATGTCTATCAGTTGGCTATGCATTTTGCATATGACAGAGCAGAATTTAACTATATTTAGAATAATGGAATCAGAAATATTTGAAAGTAAACATTATAGTAAATTTGAACTAAATAATGGGTAAATGTGTTTAAACATAGATTTATCAATGTTAACCATGTGCTAACATACAATGAGAAATATCATAAAATATATCTAATAGTTTCAATGGCCCTTTGCCATATAGACAAAACTGAGAGTGTTAGATTGCTTCCTCACATTCTCCAGAGACATCTTGTATTGCCATTATTATATGTTTCAAGAAAGTGTGGCAGTTAAGACACCAAGTTGCAAATCAGGAGGCTGTGAGTCCTAGTGCCCAGGCACTCAACACTGACTCAAAGGCATTTTTAAAAATTGGGGGACAAAAAAAACTGTCCTTGACAACAATGTTTTCATATTTTTCATATTTTCCCTTGAAGAACTGCACAGTGCTGGAGAGATAGAGGCAACTAAATAAATGCAAGAACCATATACCTCATTCATTAAAATGGCACTTTTTTTTTTCTTTGAAAAACTGAATGTCAATGATTGGTGAAAAATGAATAGCCTATATTAATGTCAGCTAACCAGCATGTATTAAACTTTAAGGTGATATTATGCAATTATTTTTCTTTGCTATATATTCAGAGCTTCTACACATATGGGAAAAACAAAACAAAACATAGCCAATCTCCCATGCAAATAATTCAAAATCTTGTACACTATCTAATGTAGAAAACCATATTAAAAATCAGAAAGAGTCTGATAGCATTTTTTTCTCACTAATAAATAGTGAAATATTAGTAAAAGGCATGCTGTTTTTGAACTGGCATTTGATGAAATAGGTTAAAGTTCACGAGCACATATTTTTAAAGAAAATGTATTAGGTGGAAAAGATGCTAGCAGACTCCTGATTTTATGTACACATACGTGAATTTGCATGCATGATTTCTCTTTCAAAACTATTGTATCAAAACCACTGCTTAATTGATTACCGTACTTTAAAAAAACAGAGAATCTTCTCACTTGTTCCTTTTTTTTTCTTAAATAAGAGCACCACTTTTGAGCTGCGTAATTACTAAACGGCAGCAAAGACTATTTCTTTGCTGCTGCCTAGTGGTTATGTGAACCTTTGCAGTCCAGATATGGAGTCCTTATTTTGAAAAGGAACAGATGGCCAGTCTTTTAGAACTTTTAAACAAAAGCACACCACTCCCTAGGGCATATTACTATCTTCTCCTCAAGTTATAGCAAATATATTCAGGAAGATACATGGCCACTTTGGTTTTAAAGTGGATTTAATGGATTGGGAAAGAGGTTGGACCCACCAGTGTAAATGGCCTCTTCAAACTCTAATTATAATTCTGTGATGAAATCACCTTGCATTGTCTCAAAATATTTCTTCTCCCAAGGAAGAAACTACTGTTGTTGTTTTTTTCTTATTATTATTCTCAAGGTGCTCGGTGTAGCATTGTTAGCATTATTATTTTTTGTTCCATAGCTATCCATCACATTGAAACCTCTGAAGATTTTGGACACATTTTGTAAGTTAGCCCATTTGAAGTATGTTGCTTTGTTGCTCTTTGCTGTATCATTTTTCCCTGTTAAATTCATGACAACAAGACTTTCAGTACCATATAGATAGAATATAATAGAAGATAGACACAATAGAAAGCACTCACATATAAATTTGTAAGTATTGCACTTCACTTTTATATCTTTTTTTAAAAATAAAACCTCTCCACAGGACATATAAGGAAATATATCTGTTCAGGGTCCAGTGGTTTTGAATCTGGGTCAATCTAGTTGGGAATAGTTACAAAAGAAGAACCTGTAACATGCATACAGTAGTGTTTTCTGTGTTGAAACTTTGAGACTTAGAATGTTTGCTTTAAAATATGTTATTACTTAATCAGAACTAACTGCGGTTTGATTATGTGCTCTGAGCTTAGTAAGTTCTGATTCTTCTCAAATATAGATAAATCCATTCCTTACCTTTCTATCTCCTTGTAGAGACCCCACACACTCACTTCATGACCTGTTTCTGTTGCTTGCCTCTGGGAGGAGGTTTCAAAGTGTTTCTAGCAGGACAACCAGATTCTATAACAGCTATGTTCCCTATGCCATCTGTCTGGTAAACTCGCAAGATTTGTTTCTTTCTCCATGTACATGTATACATCTGAAGCAGACTGTGTTGTTTCTCCGTGTCATATAATATATGTGGGTATATGCATAATTATGTATGTTTGTATGTATTTTGTCATGTTTATGTAGTGTATATTAGAGGTGGAGACCCTTTGAGAGCTATATGCAATGAAATTTCATTTTAATGTATGCCGATTAGTGTACATTAAAAGTGACAATAAACATATTCTAAGTCTTCTTCTAAATCCATAAATTGTGACCTCATGGTTTTGTGAGCCTCTGTTGATTGTATTTTGAAAAAAGAAAAAAGTTAATTCCAACTAGGTCATAAGGTCTGATATGCTTACTAAAAATAAACAAGACTAAAAAATTAGTATTGTTCTAGTTTTTCTATTGTTTTCTTTGTAATTTCTAGAAAGAACCAATATCAAGGAAATGAACTTGGCATCCATCGAATTTTCTTGGTTATCTTGAGTGTTTTCACAGAGACTGTGCACTTCAGCTTCATTTATTTCACAATAACCCAAGAGAAATTCATCATTTATTTCATATACCTGAATTGCTTTTATATTGATTTATTTTTATAACTGTACTTGAGACTTTTAAACAGAATTCTAGAAAGCAAGAATATAGAGATGACTAAAATCAAAATAAAAACTAACAAAAAACCTGAAATATATACCTGAAATATATAATTAATGTTTCAGAAATGAACTTGATTCAGGAATCATTTACATGAAAAAGCTGTAGTCGCAATATCTGACAGTAAACTTCACAGATTATTTACATGGATTATGAACATAGAGACAGTTATTAGAAAATTGATACTTCAGTATAATACAAAATAGAAATGGGGAACTGTGGGCCTCTAGACAACATATTGTGAAGTTGCTCAGATTGGAAACACTGTTCTAGATGTACAAACCATACAAACCTCCCTTACAGTACAAAGGCAAAGAAGAGTGAGATTCAATCCTGATAGAAATACAATTTATATAAAACCCCTTCCATGGAAATTACACCTATTCAGAGTTGGACTTCTCATGAAAGGGTACTTGTGCAATCTTCAAGCTCCTTATAGTAAGTGGAAACTATTTTAGGAAAGAATTTAGCAACTTTGATGGATTTGAAAGATACACTTGTACCTAACCAGGAGATGCTGAAGACAGTGACAAATGCCTTAATTATGTCTCAGAGGGTTTTTTCCCTGCAGGGGGCTTTCTTGAAGATGAAATGGCAACTTCATAGACTAAACTTACTTGCTTGCTCAGTTCGGTTCAGCAGAATACGCTCAGTTTCAAGAGTTACATTGATTGTCAGTAGACTTCCAGATGCATTTCAAGGAGTTGCTTATTATCTGTAAATATTAACTTTGGCACTTGCTACCCATCTTCTCAAACTAGAATCTGCCCACTTTATATTATGTAGCTCTATGATAGATCATAGGCAGGGACAGATCCCTCAATAAAAACAGCTAACCCTTGAGGTCAAGTTAGCCCCTGTTTTTGTTTTGTTTTTTACCTTTTAGAAACATTATTTTCTGTAGGACATTTGGACACTAAATTTCAGTAGAAAGCAGCAGATTGTTTACAATATCCAAGTTTACTAATGTTTTTAATCAAAGTACTTAAAGATTGCATCTTGGAACGCAATATGAATCAATTTAAAGGGCACAAATAAATTAAGAAAATGAATGAATGAATGAAACAAAACTAGGTATTTGTGTCTATGAAATCAACAGAAAAGGAAAAGATATAATAGGACTCTATTGGAGGTGGTTAGGATAGGAGCTGATACAGACAACTCAGACAGCCAGTAGTTAAACAAATTAGGGATTTTATTCTAGGCACTGTGATATCTACAATATACCAAGTAAATAGTGTGATCTAATAATATATATGAAGGAAATTATTATTTACATAATCAGTATGCTTTCCTATGCATGTATAGAATAATCTATGGAACTGTAATGTAATAATTCAAGCCTTAACCTGCTTAATTTTCCTTCCTCTCAAGTCTCATTTCCTCACTTCCCACTTGAAATTTATTGCAGCTTCTTCTCCCCTCCTTATTTCAATTACTAATATTTATCTGGGCTGAATTGCTGAGAAACAAAGATGTTAACTGCTAAAATGCCACTGTCCAGCATCTGAATCTCCATAAACACCAGTTTATCCTCCTGGTTTTTCCACATTCTCATAAACTGCCCCAGGCTTCCCTTCCAGTTTTCCTTCATGTCCCAGAACTGTAATCTCTGGATATGGCAGGCTGCATCATTCCTCCATTCCACTCCATGTTAACCAGGTAACATCATGTGCTGCAACTTCTGAAATATATCCCCCCCTTTATGTTTCCATTTTTTTTTGTTCTACATCTAAGGCACGTACAAGCCACTTTATGGGAGCATTTTAGCATGTTAACACCTTTCAGCCTATATCCTCTTGGTGTTCTGCTGAGTCATCTTAAAATCTACTGCCTTAGCATACATCCAACCACTTTCCTCCAGCTGGGCACTTGGCTGCCACAATCTGAGTGAACTTTGATCTCATGGAGTATAGCTTATACATATACTTAGAAAAGTGGTATAATTAAAAATGGGAAAGGGCTAAACCTGGAAATCAGAAGGTATGGACTAGTGTCATTTAGATTGTGAATAAAAGTAGAAACCTATAAGTTGAATATTGTTGAAGTATGACAAATAGAAGAACTAGAAATGAATTCTGGGTTTAAAAAAATTTCAGCTTTGTAATCAATGTGATCCAAAGCACATCCAACTCTGCTATTAATGTGATATTGAATGTGGGTCATTTTTTAAAAAAAAAATCTTTTCAGGTTAAGTCTTGCATTTTAACTGAAATTTCAGTTTTAATATTGGTTTAATTATATTGTGTCTGAATTTATTGGTCAGAGGACCATGATGTACTCTGCTACCCAGAGTAGCTACCCAGAATCATCTGAATACAGCATAATGTAAATTATACAATAAACAAAATATTCTCAGGAGTTATAATGGAAATGGATGTAAGAAATAAAGATGCAGAAGTTATTTAAAGAAACTGAGATTGAAAAGAAGTTGAAGCACTATAATTTGAAGCATACCACTAAATCAACAAAGAATCACTTTTAGGAAAGAAATCTAAAGATTTAGCATAGCCTGCAGTCTTCAGAGTTAAATATTATTGAAATTCTGTGGGAAGATCTCAAATATGCAGTACATTCGAAAATATCTAAGGAAATTTCTGAACAAAGAACAGTGGTTGAAAAATGAGCAAACAAAAAAGAACAATAGAAAATCCTTTCTATTTATTGGGTTCGTGAAAGTTTTGAAAGTTAATATTTCTACCAAAGAGCTATTATAAACTTTTCAATCTTTTGCACCATCTTTATCATTTTCTTATTTTGTATCTGTAATCCACAGCACATAAATATGAAGCATGTGTTCCAATGTGCAGAAAGATTTCATGAGTAACTTGACATCATTATGCCAGTTTCTATTCCATATAGATTTAGTGAAAATACACAATTCACCAAAGCTATCTAGGTCTTACAAGCAATTGTGACCTGACTAAAGTTTCCTAACATTCTGGGAGAGGTCCCTAGGAGGTCCCTGAGAGATCATGACATATTTTTAAAAAAGCAGAGACCAAAGACAAGCCTCCAATCTCCAGCACTGGAATGGCCCAACAGACCATGCATGAGCTAAGGAGGGAGCTGAGCTGGAGAGGGAAGAGTGCACAAGGAATGTGGACAACAGAAGGGACAAGCAGCAGGTGATAGTTTGTGCAAGAGAGATACTGCCCAGATGCAACGGTTAAGGGGTCTTTGTCTCCGGGGAGGGGAGGGGGCTGCAGGAGATCTGGGATTGGGTTAGCCTGGGCACCAATGGCAACAAAAGCCAACCTCAAAGGTGGAGAAAGGAGGCAGGGGGAAGGAAAAAGCTTAATTCTTTATTATTAGTTTAAGAATGATGTTAACGTTCTGTCTACATAAAGGCTTACATGCATGAAACAAATATAATAATTTTGCAACTTCTTGCTATATTTGAGCTTGAATGTGCAGGGATTCACCAAGGCCTAAAAAATATTACAAGAGGTTCTCCAGGCTTAAAAGATTGAGAAAGGCTGAAATATAGGGAAGAAGTGAATTTGCAAAAGGTTGTAATCAGAAAGAACAAAGAATGGTTAAAATTCAAAAAGACAGAGAAAATGAAGAGTAATTTTGATATAAATGTTTTAAAATATTTTGAAAATGGCTGAGGGAATGAAATAAGAGACTTCCAAGCATAGTGAATGGAATTAAAAATAAAAGTGATTACATTGTTTGGGATAAAACTGAAATGACAGTGTGACAGAAGGATACATCAAAGGATAGTCTGCCATGCTGTCACATGACTTCCTAAATAGACAAGCTGAAACTTGTGATAAGCTGAGGCTTGAGAAAAAAATATAGTGAAATAAACTAATTTATTCTTTTATGGGGTGGCTTTCCCAAAATGAAATATTTGGAAGCCAAAATGTGGGTCAAGATTAAATTGCAGAAGAACATTTCTTTATTGCCAGAATTTGTTAGAGCCAACTGCAGTTGCTTTTGGAGTGCTAAATGTAATTATTTTTAGGAAATGGCTAAATATTTTATTATTCCTCCACACTTTGATTTTTATTTTCACTCACCTTGACATGCCTACACTTTTACTTTACCCTAGAAGCCAACAGGCAATAAACAGTTATATAGATTGATTGATTTCTATTATCCAGGTAATCACTTTAACATGTATCTGATACCTGGACTGTCAATGTTATTTTCAAAGTCAAGTAGAAATTAACACATTCATATTTCTTAAAATATAAAATAGAAATTGAAATAAATAATAAGACTGAAATACATTCACAGGCACCCTTTCAGACTTAAAAGGTTTGCTCAATAAATTGGAGGACAAGGAAGAAGGTTGCAGAAGTCTTATAAACTAATAGAAAGTCATGGATGGGGTCCAACAATGTTGAGAACAAAAGATAGTGTGTCAGTAACAATAAGACTTGGAGACTGGCAGAAAATTACAGCAGCAAAGCTAGTAGAATCATATTGTCTACAGCAGGGGTATCAAACTCACATCGTCACGGCAGCATCACATGATGTATCGGGACTTTTTCTGCTTCACTAAACTGGACATGGGCGTGGGTAACATGTGATGCATCCAGCCTGCAGGAGTTTGACATCCCTGGTCTACAGCAAGACACAGAGTAGCACCAGAAGAAGCTTTACTTTCATTGACTTATAGCAATGGCAAGCTAACTTCTCTCCAAATGAAGATGGCAGATGATGCCATTGTGGCCATAACTGAAGGGCCAGCAAGTAGGATGGCCCCACGTGACTTCTCTGTATTATAATAGGTCTTTGGATGGCTGCTCTTCATATAGCAACTTCTCATGGCTTTAAGTGCTAGGAAACATTTCATTTGTCAGTAAATGAAAGAAGGAACAAGTGATCTGCTATCTTGGACCTAGTCATTATTAAAAGAAAGAAATTGGCAGAAGGTGACTGGAACCTTGTGTTCAAAGTTCAAATCCATTGGCAATGTTCTTTATCACTTCATGATCTATGTAACATAAACAAAATAAGAAATTAATTCATCTGAAAATATTATTTCATATTTATCGGATCCCTCAAAGAAACAGTGTTGGGCATCAGATTTTTCTGTGCTAGCATTGTGAAAAATAAAAGGGCTTTTTAAGTCACTCAATCTGGTCTTGTCTTGAGTGGTTTATATTATTGGTCTTGTCTCATTTTGGTTTATATTATTATATATGTCAATAGCATTTGGAAAGAAGAATTATAATTAAGGATATTCATGTGATGCTGTACTATATTTATAAGATATGAAATTTGTCATTCCTTGAATAGCTTTGGTTTCACTGAGCTTGGACCATGATATAATATTATACAAATGGAAATAAATTTATTCTCATGATTTTTAAGAAATTGATTCAGTGCATGTACCTGTTGTCTACTGTTGTTTTATGTGTTCTAAAATTATGAAAATGAAACACTATCTTTCTATATGGTTTAGATTTAACAATAAGCTTAAGGACTCAATTAATTTCATATCAAAACTGTATGAATCTTTTTTGGCATGTTTATTTTATCATCATACTATATCCAGAAATTTGATTTCTTTATATGGATAACTATCATTAATCTCTCAGCTTCCCTTTTGATTTAGCAGTCTTTTAAAAACTGTATATTATTTTTTTAAAATATTATGATCTACTGACCACAAGGAGGCAGAATGTAGATAGAGAATTAAGGATTGATCCTTCATTCTACTGTCTTTGCCTGATTTTGTCTGTTAATATAAGGTAACTTCCCTTTATTCCTATCAACACATACATAGAACACATATTTTTGGTTTTTTTTGTCCTGGTAGGATATAGTTTGCTAGGCTTTTCCCATCCCCATGATGCATTTCCTGTAAATAGAAACCCATTATGTTATAGTTTTAAAACCTGTTTCATTAATTATTACTCAAGTTATATTCCTGCTCTCAGGAGCATTTGAGTGCAAATATAGAATTCTTCAACCTCTAACTAGGAGAAATTGATTACATTTTCCTTAGTTCATGATATTAATGGGGGAAAGAAGATAATTATGTATATATACATTCATAAAAGTGGATGTTGATGAAAATCAGACCGAAGGTATCTGAAATCCAATGTGTTAAAATCCTGAACGAGAAAAGTATCAATGAAGAAAGAGAAGTGACATATTGAAAGTGCAGTTCCAAACAGTTCTATAAGAAGGAAAATAGAAAACAACCAGTATATATACCTTTGTAAAATATTGAAAAGAACAAGGTTTACATATTGGTGAAATGCCATACAGTATATCCTGAGTTCAACAAACTATTCATAAATAAGGCTAGTTTGCTTTTCTCATTAATAAAATAGTAGAAGTACAGAACTGTTACAGAGATTCATAACTGGCTGAATGAACACAGCTCACAGAGTCCTCATGACAACATTTCATTGCTATCATGGCTGTGCTGAGTTTTCCATAAGCATCTGACTGGCCTCTCTGAGAGAAGAGCTTTGTTCTGATCTGGCATATAACTGCTGTTATGTCATGATGACAAAACCATTTAGCCTACAGTCTTGCTCCAGTTTTATTGTCATTCACATTACACTCACTCATGGACATTTTTTTACAGTCCCTTTTGTTTGCAGCCTGATATTCAGATTCTAATAAAAGACCACCTTAAGGGCATCTTCAAGCAAATCCAGATATAACTTCTGTTTCTTCATTAAGTGTGTGTTGTGCTTATGGATACCAAGATAGAAGGAAAGAACATTTCTGTCAGAGTTATGAACCTAAAAAAAAAGAGTACTATTTAGTCAGCCAATGGAAAATGTTTTGTGGGCTTTAAACAGACCATAAAGACATTCCCTAAGCATGTTTCTCTTAGGGAAAAGAAAGTCATAAATGTGAAATGTGGATTTAGCAGAAACAGTTGCTCATCCAGGAAAAACTAAGTTGCAAACTAAGTATTATTGAACATTATCTTAATGTTTTAATTTTAATACACAAGCACACACTGGATATTCATTTTTTCACTTAAGAGTTAAGCTGTAATTTTACATTCATAGATGCAAAGGTAAATCTGAGTTTATATACATTTATACAAAGATAACATGGAGTCCTGTTATATACTGAGGTCAACACATACTTTACCCTTCTTTTTCAGCTACATATTTCCCAATATTCATTCCTATAATGATATTCTGAAAAAAGAAAGAAAAGTTGCCGTTGGTATTCTTGGATTGCTTTTTTCTTTTTTTAAATCTTTGTGAGCAAGACAATTTTTCAGAAACAATATAGTTAATTGAAAATGCCATGTGCAGTAGCTCCAACATGATCCAAAGCCCATAAAAATACTTCAGGATAAACATTTAATAGAAAATTCAGCATCATATTATGCAATTAACATAACAGTATTTAACATAATTTAACATGAAGCCGTATCATTAATAAAAGAAATAGTGGTATTTTAGATAATTAAAATATATAATTAGAATGTAATGGATTATTTATTTATTTTTTGTTCTTTCACATTTAGTTCCATGGTTTAAGCAGAGAATATGGGAAGATTGTTGCATGAATTTAAATATGTTTAAAAGCTGTTCTATATTTTTTAGATTTCAAGTTTTGTTTCTCGCGTTAAACTGTCCTATTGTTTAATTCTAAGTTATGTAAAATAGATGCTGTGTATCTTAATAATATGGAGTATGCAGTTCTTCCACATTAAAATCCATACCTTAGCAGGGTAGTTTGGAACCAGGAAGGAAATAATGTTGATGTTACAAATATTAAGCAACTGGGAGGCAAAACATTTTATATTGAAAAGCTTTAGCCAAAAGTCACTTCTATCTTATGCCAAAGTTCATTTTAGTTATTATAACTATTGGATACCTAATCTATTAGTTCATTTAATCCTTCTTATTTTCCACAAGAAAACAGGAACTGGAGTTTTATTTCATATTCTGAATAACTGTATCATCTTGCAGTCATCTTGCAGTGTTTTCTTGGGGCCTCAATTTTTTCTAGTCCCTGATGAAACCTTATGTTACTAACTGTCCTTTAATCATTTCTAGTTCATACCGATCTATTAAAAAAGACAACAATACAGTTATTACATATAACCCTTGGGACCTTTGAGATTATATAAACTGCTGGATAATACTTACCATATTAAATTCAATTTTTCAATTCGGTTATCCTCTGTCTGCTGAACTTGGCTTTCAGCTAAACAACCCCCTAGTTCTAAGCTCAGCAATTGGAACTGACCAGCTACTGTATCAGGTTTAGGGGGAAAATGTGTAGTTGCTCCAAAGCTCAAAGTCTCTTCTCTGTGCCATGGGAACTTCATGGGTTATAAACTTCAATATCCTAAAATTGAATAAAATGGAAATGCAATCAGCTGTGATGCACTGGAATTTAGTTTATCTAAAAAATTGTTTTCTCCCACATAACCAATAAAAAGTTCATTCCCTTGATATGAGAAACCCATAAGTGTATACATAAATATATCCATGTTTATAAATCTGGATACATATATATATATATATGTTATATATATATGAAAAATTATCTCTAAATTGATAACATTTTCCTGCAATAGGAAAACAGATCCAGGCAATTGTATATACACTCTTCCAGAGAGAGACCAAAGAAATACTTATTGATATAAGAATTCCAGGTGGACTAGCCATACTGGTTGAATGCAAATGCTAAAATACTGGCAGTCTTGCGAGAACACTGGAGTGTCCATTTTCAAGGTCTCTGGTGTTTAAAATAACAAAATCTTCATCTGTGTGTATATGTTTACACTTCAGTTACAAAATATTTGGCTGAGATGGAAAAGCTCACAGGCTCATGTTTGAATAGGAATTTATGTACAGCATTACGATCTTGGTAGTGATTTTTTTTTCTTACTGTAGCTTTCAGCTGGAACCATTTAGTATCAAGTGATATCATGATCAGTTTAAAATATGATCTTCTGTTGATAAATAAGCTATAACTCATTAAGCAAAAGGGATTAAACTATATCCAATTGCTTTTTATTTCTCTTGGAAAAGTATGCTTTACATTGTATTAAAAAACAATCAGAAAGAAACAGTTACATGTGAGAGATTGGGTAACATTTTGCATTTATTAGATATAGAATAAAGTTCATATCACCATCCTTCGTTCCCTGACTGAAAATGCAAAAAGTTTTTAAAAAAAGGAGTCTTCAAGACTTTCCAAATCTCAGTAAAACTGTGAAGGATTTAGGCCAGATTCATAGAGATAGTAATTGAAAGCCCCATTCAAATTTAAAATGCTCTCTTAATCTCACCTTCATGAATAGAATAAAACATGGTAAAAATATCTCTGTTCTGACAGCTTAGAATAAGGGTGCAATAAAAATAAATAAATAGGAAAATGGAATGGAATTTAATTTTCTTTTCCTTTAACATATGATTTTACCAAGTACATTGAAGCTAAGCCAGATCTGCCCCAATTACTTTAACTGTTATTATGAAACCTGACAGAAAATTATTTATGCAATTAGAATAATGCAACATCAAATAAAGTGTATGTTGTCTACATAGTTGTAACTACTACAAAATACTGTATAACCCTGTTTCTGATTGCAGAAGAAATAGCTAGATGGGGAGGGTTGTTATGATTTTAATAAAAAATAGACAACTCCTGATCACATTTCAGAGATATTTCCTTACCTAAATAAAGAAGCAAAAAGTGTGAGTTGACAGTCTTTTGACTTCCTGTCACCTTCCAACTGAGTTTCGTTATGGGAAGTTGGCACTGAGTGTTGAATTCTCCCTTCCTTCCTTTCTCTCTCCCTCTTTCTTCCTTCCCTCCTTTCCTCCTCCTCAGCTAACAGCACTGAATATTTTTAAAGTATATTTACAATTACTTTTTTCTGTTGACATGTTTTGAGTTCAAAAAATGCCATGGGATGGATAACTTTCCTCACCAGTAGCCATTCTTATGATCTGAAATATGTGAAAAGTTGAAAATCATGTTTTATATTTTGTTTCAATGCAATTTATTGCAGAATGAATCCTGGCACCCTTTTTTATAGAACATCTACAAATAGTCGCCTGTATCCCACTGAACTATCTTCATGGCACCAGATTTTCTTCACACTCTTGCACCACACTGGTATTTCCCACTAAAACTATGTATTCCAGTTCAGCCATTTTGTTTTTGAAACTTTTAGCATTAGCATAGAAACAACACTGAAATTGTCCTTCTCCAAATGTCTTTGGCATGTTCTTTCTCTCCAACCCCCCATGCCCCTCTGGCTTCTTTAAATGGCTAGCATATGTTTGATACCTATTTTTAGCCTGTCCCCACTGGCCAATTAGAAACATATACTTCTACATCCATAGAGATGATTCAACTTGATCCTTCCCAGCTCCTGTCAGATTTTTTTCAAGGCATCTGTTTAAACACTCTCTGCCATATTTGATGTTAAGCACATGGAGTCTTATTCTGTTACGATTCAAGGGCAACCAATTCCCACTTTAAAATGTATCCCTATGGCTATGAAAACTGAACTCTAGTACACTATATTGCCATTTCACCCTTATATGTGATCCTCAGCTTTGTCTCCAGCTGACCTTGCACTTCACGTGCAGTATTTCAGAAAAAGTTAAAGTGGAAAGTCTTGGCTTTCACCTTCACAGTCAGCGGCTTCAGTTTCAAGGCTTCATGACTTATTTTTCTTAATTACTTTTAGAAATACATACTGCAAGTATTGATTCCCTACAGCATTATGCTACCAAGATGGCAAATAAGATCCATAATCTTTGCATAGACAGTTCATATTATGGTCAGATTGACCATCTATATATGACTCATTTACTAACTCACCTCCAATGACAGGAACCTTCTATTGTTTAGCAGCATATCCTTGGTGTACTGCTAAACTTTGTGCCACAAGAAATGAATATTTCTGAGGACTCTACTAGATTGGTCACACATGAATAAAAACAAGGACCAGGAAAAAAAATCCATAGATCTCCCAATTAAGGGATGAAAAAAGCAGTTTTCCTGAGAAATTAGTTGAGATTCATTCTTATTATTTTCATAATAATAAAAATATGAAGATATTAAGTGAGGGAACTGAATTATGTAGAGTAGTTAAACTGGTATGGTCAAGGAAAAGCTTCAGAAAAAATTATTCACACTGGTGGAATAAGTAGTAAAATGGGGAATGCAATTCAGTGGAATCTAATCGTACACACATGAATGGAGAACATCTTAATTTCATACATATGCTTATGGTTTCTGCTGACAATAACCAACCAAGGAAGGGATTTTATAGCTGAAGTAGATTGTTTTATAAAACATTATCTGAGTGGCCAGCTGCTACAAGAAAAACAAATCAGGAAAATAATTGAGGATTGCCAATATTGGGATGCTTTTACATAAAGCAATGGTGAGATGATACTTGCAGTACTGTTATCTGGCACTATTGGGCCGCTGCATTTCAAAAGCAATATGATAGAGCTTGTAAAATAGTAGGAATGAAGTACAGAAAATAACAACATGGTTGAAACAATTCCATTATTAAGCAAGTTTTCATAGCAGTTAGGCCTTTTTAGCTTATAAAGTAGATTAGGAGAAGTGGATTATAAAAGCATGCATGATTTTGCATGATTATGGTAAATTATGTATGATTATGGCAAAAATTATAGAAAGAACTTTAATTTTTTAATCATAATACTATTTCTGGAATCTGCTCATGCAACTCAATTATGAGAAATTTAGGTTATATAAAACAGTAATTTTTCAAGAAATGTATTTCACAGAAGACAATTCTGCTGACGGTCTTAAGAGATATGGTGATTTTATACTTTTTCAATTACAAGTTGGCCAAAGGGCTTCCAACATTTCAATTAAATCCCAAGGTAAGACATAGGAAACCTCCCCCACTGAGCTTTTTCAGAAGCATGGACAGCCAAGAAGGCTCAAAGTAAAGGACAAAAAAATGCAGTACAGAAAAAAGAACAAATAGTACTCCCCTCTGCCAACCTAAATACATAGTTAAAATAATTCTACATAAATTCTTAAGCAACCAGATTATTATTAATTATTATTTATTTATTAGGGCATGAAAGAACATGATAAAAAAGAACCTGATAATAAAGTAGAAAAACAGAAGGATTTTTCACAGAGACAAAGTTCTCCAAAATATTACTAAGTACTTAAGTAGAATTTCAAACAAAGGTTTTCTGGAAGGTATCCTTAAAGAGATCTTAAGGGTCAGAGTTTGGTAACTTGATTTTCACTAATGTAAAAAGAGGACACTTCATCAGTTTTCATTAAGAATACAAATCAGCAAGTCCTAGGCAGTATGGAAGCCATTTCCCTAACACATCAACTTCTAAGCATCTAACGCAATTAAGAAACTTGAAATGTGGTTCACCAAGGTCTACTTTAAACTGCTTCCTATTTGTATACATGGACCAATTATTAGCAAGCCAAACAGGGTACTTAACATATAGCAGTTACATAGATGGGTAAACAAATCCATACCGCTTAAGCAGTTTACAGCCATAGAAGGTAACCCAGGGATAGGCTGTATCACTTAATGGTCAATTACTTGTTAAATAATAGAGAAATAAAATGCATCTTATTGAAAGTCTAGCTTTCTGTCTCTTTTTTTATTGAGACTTGATGGAAAGCTACTTACAATATCAGGAGACATCAAGGCAGTAAGTAATTGCATAATGGCAAGGGCTTTTAAACGAAAGTAGATAGATAGCTTTAGAAAGACTTGCTACAATCATAAATAATAATTCCCAGTTTTCATCCCTATATCAGTAGGAACGTGGAGGATGAATAAGCAAACCTTTTTAGTGGACTTCATGATTTTTGTGAATGGGGACCACTATGTTATGATAGCATCTGGCAGCCAAACTATCAGATGAATATATGAGCAATATATTGGCTCAAATGTACTGTTTACACATTCTTTTTTAATGGATATTTCCATCTCTGGTTAGAAAGACATTAATAGGTACACTGTAGCACAATGGATAAGGCGTTACAATAGAAATGTAGGATATAAATCCAGGTTTCTACTCAGTAATATAAACCAAAGATGTCTCCACCCTAATAGCAAACAAAACAATGGAGAAGCAATAAGACTATCATGTATAAAGTAATCTAACTGTATCACTGCCATTAAAAGCCTGACAGAGCTCATTTTATGGACCTGACTATTTATTTAAAACAGGCAGAATTAAATAATCCAACTTTATTTTTGCTATATTATCATTACAATCTTTTGCTGCCATCCATTTCCTTGTCATTTTGCTATGTAAAAGAAAGTTTGTCTACGGCTAACATATCTCCCAAAGAAACACTCTTGTAAACGGTGCTTATCCTATGCTTAAATCAGCTCTTGTTAACATTCATGGCAACAAAGAAAGGTTTATGTCTTTAGCAAAGCTCCCATTTAGGCATTCCACAGCATGCAAGTAACAAGAATGCACCAGCTGAACTCACATTTTATCAAGCCTGTTATCCCAATCTGCTGAGATTAGATTACTAAATGATATATAAATGGAGTTTCAATACCTATCATTTAGAGCAGACTTCTTTTCAAACTGTTCTCTCAAATATATGGCTATTATGATGGGGCCAATATAAATATCACATGATCCATTTGTCTCATTCTGTGCAGTGTTAGTTATATTTTAAAATATAAAAATAAACCTTAATAAAGATGCATCATAGGTATATCAATAGAAAGACAGAAGAAGAAACCTATTCTAGTGTCACTGTTAACTCTGAGATTCTCTTGAAAACCATTCACTGCCTGAAGGATATGTTTTTGATACTAACAACAGCATTTATTTTAGAACTGTCTGGAATTCTGAGAGTGGCATGGATGGTATTTAAATTTGTACCAAAGGAACAAACTTCCAGGATGGAACATCAAGATTGCAATCCAATGATCCAATCCATCCTTCCACACAGACATACAAACACTAAACCACATTGTAATCTTAGTACTAACTCAAGTCCAGATTCCTACTTTCCCCACCAAAATATACCATGATCACTAGCCATGATAGATCTTTCTTCTCACTGCAAATAAACCTTCTCACACAATAGGCTTCTTACGTCACTTTGAATGAGATATTGCAACGCTAGTGCAGTAAGAATAAAATAACAGAATGAGAGACCTTGGAGCTCTTCTAGTCCAATCCCCTGCTCAAGTGGAAACTCTATACCATTTCAGATAAATGCTTGTCCAATCTCTTCTTAAAAACCTCCAGTGTTGGAGTATTCACAACTTCTGGACGAAAATTGTTCCATAGATTAATTGTTCTAACCATCAGGAAATTTCTCCTTAGTTCTAGTTAGTTTCTTCCTTGATTAGTTTATAAACATTGCTTTTTGTCCTGCCTTCAGGTGCTTTGGAAAATAGATTTATTTTTATTTTATTTTTTTTTATTTTTGTATTTATATACCGCCCCATTCCGAAGACTCGGGGCGGTTCACAGCTTTTA
>JANHFL010001607.1:75942-93831 GCA_032468155.1 Oxyrhabdium leporinum | reverse complement strand
TTAAATTTTTGGCTGTGACCCGTTTAAAAATTTTTACAAAGTTTTTTAAATATTAAAACCCCGTTTAAATTAATTAATTGACTCCCTCTTCTTTGTAGCAACCCCTGAGCCACGGCAGCAGCTCAGCTCACTTGACCAGTGGTGGGCACAACAGAGCGGAGCCCTGTCGAGCCACATGCTGGGGCTGTGATAACGAAGCTGACCAGGCTGTTTGCTGTTTGCTGAAAGGACACTAGCCAGATGAATACCAGACGGATGCTGGGAGGCAAAGGCAGATTTTTTTCTTGTTTTCCTCCTCTAAAGCTAATGTATGTCTTATAGTCCAGAGTGTCTTATAGTCTGAAAAATACGGTATCCACTTCCAGCAAGCGTTCTTGATATGTTTTATTTTCCAGTCCCCTAATCATATGTGTTGCTCTTCTCTGAACTCTTTCTAAAGTCTCAACATCTTTTTTTATATCATGATGACCAAAACTGGATACAATATTGCAAATGTAGTCTTACCAAGCCATTATAAAGCACTTCACATGATAAAGCCAAAAAATAGCCCTTGGTGAAATTATAATATTATAATGTGTCAAGTGGCCCATTATTTTCCTTCCCAATTACAGTATTGACACATTTGAGAATGAAATTCCCCTCACCCTGTCCCCACCCATGTCTAAATATTATATTCACTGATAATAGATCGAATCTTTACTTCATAAGTCAACATGTTATTTTAAACCACACTAATATCTGATGTTGAATGTGGAGGCTGTTTTAAACTTTAAAGAATGTGTAAAAAGAAAGGATAGTATAGCATAATTATTAACAATTTAGCAAATGTGGCAATGATACGAGGGAAAAGATTAAGAGAGAGGGAATTGGTCAAGATGATTGATATTGTGATAAAGTTATTTTAACAACCTAATTATGATATCATACTCTTCAATATAACAAAAGTGCTTTTTGGAAACTACTTATCTTTGGTAACAAGTTGATTATTTTATAGATGGATTTTTACTATTTAGCAATTAGTTTATTAACAATGAATAAATACTAAATAATGTGAATTCCTTTCCTCATTAGTTGTACTTTTACTTTATTTATTAATGATTTATACCAGTTAATTGAACTAATCCTGTAAAATTCTCTGTACCATGGATGAAAACTAAAAATATTCATACTTCAGCAGTTGTTTGGTAGTTTTGTTTTTGTTCGATTGGTGTTCCACATACAACATTTGACCACAAATATTATGTGTACTGTACTTATTAAAATTGAATTAAAAAATTACTTACTCTATATCATGATCACCACTATATGTATAATTAAGTTCATACATAAAACATAAACTTGAATCTCTGAATACTTTTGTATGTTTTGGGCACACTCATAGGACTTAGCTAACCATTTATTTGTTTGTTTATTCTCCTCCTTTATTTATCTTGTGAAAAGCATCTATTGGAATGAAGTTATACTTTCATCCTACTATATAGACAAAACAAGCACAATATGAAAAAGCCAATATCTAAGAAGCAACAGTTCAATACTTAGTCAAAACAGCTGTTTCACTTCCTTTTTGACTGTTTTCCACCAACTCTTAATACTTCTCCCCTCACAAAGATGTTAGCAATTAATCTGTAAATGCTTGTTTGATTAATAAAATGATAATTCAATGAAAAGTCATCTTGGAATAAACTTTAAGATGTTCTTATGGATTAATATGAAAAGAAGCCATCAAAGATGACTAAATAGAAGGAAGCACACTGTATATCATAAAAAACCATGGGAAGCAAAGCCAAGAAAGGCAAAAATCTGAAGGAAAAACTTAACAAAGAGTTTCAGATTGCTGTTGGAAGAAGCAATATGCAATATTACAGTGACATTTGTAAAAACAATGAAAATGAAAACAGACATGGGAGAACACAAAAAAATCTTCCAAAAGATCTTTGAACACAGAAGATAATCACTGATTCAAAGAACAAGATGGAAGGAATATATAAAAATATAAATGGACTAATATTAGATATAAAGAGAACCAAACACAGAATCAAACTAATGACTAACACTAATGACTAATGACTTCCACCAAATAAAATTTATTTCCAAGTAAATGTACTTAGCATCAAAGCAAGAGATGCAAATATTTCATTCTGTAGCTACATACAATCATATTTTAAGTGAGTTTAAAATGCAAAGCATGAGTAAGGTTTGCAATGTGAGTCTGCAGTGAGTCAAATCAGTAGTTACTCATTTCTTCCAAGTGAAGGTGATGAGTATTTGAGAGTGAGTCCTTTCCTCAATTCATCCTGGCTGACAGATGATGATCGTAAGAACATGTATCTGCTTTGGCAAAACAAATACTCATCTTCATCTGTTTTTCTTTTTTCTCTATTTCTTATTCCTTGTACACATGCATTTTAACAATTGTACATATCACCGTTTCAAAACCATACGTATTTTGTAAAGGGTTCATTTTTATTATTTTATTTAAGCTGATTTTCACTTGATATAAATCCTAGGGTGAAATCTTTCTAAGTACATTATGTGTTTTTTGTTTCTAAATAGTGACTAAGCTCTTTTAGTAGATTCCGTCTATTTTATCTGTCTAGCAAAGGACTTCCACTTTCTTTTCTTAGGACACCTTAATCATCCTAAGAAATAGTTTTTTTCTGGAAAAGATCTGGAAAACATTGGAATTGTTCTTCACGGCTCTATGACATACCTGATGTATTAGAAAGTGGTAATATATTAGATATGAATTATTCCACAAGTGACTAAAAGTTATTAATACCCATTAGACATTTTAGTAAATGAATGAGACTTTGTGTATAGGAGATGGGACTGCATACTGTTTTCTCATGTTGAATACATATATACTTGCAGCAATCTAGTGACCATCCATATATTTTTAAATCCCATGCAGGTCTACAAACTTCTTTTCAGCACCTACACTTGTTAAATTTTGTGTCAGTCCGATAAGAAGATGTATTTCAGCTTATTGGAACATAAAATTCTCCACATGGTCACTAGTTTTAATATAAATGCAATTATTCAGTTTTTTCCCCATTTTTCCCATTAAAGAATGAGGCAACATAGCTGTGAATAAGGAGATATAAAGGAAAGCAACCCCATTCCCTTGCAGGTTTTGAATTCCAATAATGATCTGAGAAAATTACTTATAGATTTTCTCTTTTATACATTATTTAAATAGCTAGGATACAAGGTTAGTAGCAAATATCATAAAGATTGAAGTGAAAAGCACTACATCTCCCAATTTATAAAAGAGTAAAACTGAATTGGTGGGGGATATTTCTATAAACCATTTTATACTTGCATTTTTAATGAAAAACTCCAGCAATACTGGGAGATGTTTTATTTTCAACATCAGCTATAAGCTCTAAACAGATGATGGAGGCAGCACCCTTATGGGAAGTTCTACAAATATAGTACTAGATATTTGTATTATAAATAAGCCTTTATACAAAACTTGCCTAAGCTGGATAAGCATTTTCAGTATTAGTATAACCTACTTTATACACTTCTTTTTCAAATAAAAATTAAAATAAATATTTATGATCAGCAGGATAGCATCAGTATTTTTGTTTAGTTTTTCTAAAATTCAATTTATTACTGAAGTGGTTATTATTTTAGTCTAGGTCTGATAATAAAAAAAATTGCAACTGACTTCAATAGAACTTGCATTTCTAAGGCTGTAAAATCTCTTTTGGCTTTTGGATCTAGGCCACACCATTAATATAATACTCAGGATGTTTTTAGCTAAATACATTTTTTTCTATCAGAGAATCACTGAATATCATTTTTTAGGATCCAAATAAGTCAGATAATGTGAAATAACTATAGAAAAGTAAGTTTCATTCATCACCCTTCAAGTCTAGCAAGCAATGCTTTAATTATACTATAGTAATATAGTTAATTGACTTTACCTTTAAAAAGAAAAAGAAAATCAGTCTAAGCATGTTCAGTTCAGATTTGGAAGAGATTAAATGCAAGAATCCATATAGTTTTCTATATTATTAGACTATTAAGGCACAATTGTTCACTTTACAACAGGAACTTATAAAAATCACAAGAATTCAAAATTTACCTAGTCCTTCTGAATTGGCATAAAAAGAGACTGTAAGTATATATTGACCTACCTTCATATAGTTTGTCCAGGAGTGGAAGCTTGGACAACCAGATTTCTCTTCACATGGATACATTTATGAACATATGTTTTTGGGGGATGATGATCATTCTCAGTTCATGAAAGCCATTTGTTCTTTTTTTGGGGGGTATGTTTTTTGACTGACACAGGTAGCATTTATAAAAAAGCATTTCAGGCACCATTTGTCAAGGAATCTTCCATTACACTTAAAAGACTGAGTCCTTCATGCTGCTCCTCTAACTCTGACTCTTTGACTGCTTTGTATTTCATTTTGCTGGTATTATGTAAACACGAAGTAAAATCATTCTATTCTAAAGCCAAACAAAGAGAATGCAGCAGGGGCTTAACAAGAAACTAGGGTGGTTATACTGACATGAAAGTTCTGGGAAATATCAATGCCTCAAAGAAGCAAAATTTAATATGTCCAAAGTATCACAGCTATTGTAATATGCTGCTCAAATCCTTTTGTTTCTCAACATAATTTTGAAGAAACAAAACAAACATCAATTTCACTTGTCAAACATGTGCAATTAAAAGTACATTTATCTGTTTAAAAGTCAAATGCCATTTTATGAACTCTGCATGGAGAAAAGACTAGGGAATCCTAAAGGGAGTTTTAAAATGTTTTATAGATGATTGCACATTGTTTCAGATTTAGAGGAAAGAAAACTGTTGTTCAATAGTTTGTTATCCTAATTATTTTATGCCCCTGGTTGACTTTGCCTAACCTTTTGATTCTCACTTTTGGACTGGAATTGAAATTTTATTTCATAGAATTTCCATGCCTGTGAATATCATTACAGAAGTATAATACTTCAAAATATGGAGCCTATCCATATGATAAACTTTCTATTGCATTTCAGAAGAAATAATTAGAGGGAGGTGAGGTAATATCAGAAAGTTTTATTTAACCTTTGATTACAAAACAGATTTTGACACAGTATTAATTTTAGTAAAATTGTGCTTTCAATTTAACCATTTGCAATATTATAAATTATATAGCATATTATGTCAATTATGTAAAAATAAACATTTAAGTGTAATTTGTGAATAAGTCATTTCAAATTAAAGGAAAATATTCTTAAAGAAGCAAAAAACCCGAACTCCAATTAACATTTAAAACTTTTAAAATTATATTTTTGGAGATTTTTTTTTATCTTTTTCAGCCACAATAAAAAAGAATTGGGGTTTCAATCATTCTCAATCCCATTAACTCACAGAAATTAACATAATAAAGATTGAAAATTAGGAAAAAATAGTTCAGATAACTACTTTTATGGGAATTGTTTGGAATCAATTTATATCTGAAATTCCACTGAGAAGTGAAAGGCTTAAAGAACTGAAGAACTAAAATGGATTTCCAATGAGACTCACTGATCCAGTGATTCACTGGTTGAATGACTTGATTCATATCCAAGATACAGAAAATGTGTTTAAAATACAGTACGTGGGCAGAAAGGAGCTATGCACTTTGGGATGAACACCTTTTCAATGGTATGGGAATATGAATGGATTTCTCAAAAATTGCAGGCTACAGGAACTATTTGCGCTTCAATTGAGATGCAGGCAACACAGATTCATCCCAACATCCTGTGCCTGTGTTCAACACTGAAGGGACATAGGACAGAACAACATCCTGCAGAAAGCACAGCTCCACAGTACACGCCACAGTACAGTCCTTTCAGAAATTCCAAGAAGGTCCCATACGCATTTTCACCACTCAGGTGACCCTAAGGACACAGACAAACCTCCAGGTGGCCTCAGTGACTCTCTAAAAGAATACAAATGACTAGCTGTTTGCAAGGAATATAAACCCTTCATTTCCCACCCTCCAGTCAGAGTTGAGGAAGCTTTTTGGATGAGAAGAGAAGCATCTTCAAAGAAAACAAGGCCAATTGCTTCTTAAAAAAGCACTTTTGGGGTAACATTGCCCATTGACTTGCCCTAAAGAAACTACCCTTTGCTGCTTTGAGCACAGGATTTGTTGAGATGCCATAGGTTTGGGTCCCTGTTATAGGGATCCTGCCATCGTGGCATTATTTGACTGAGTCAGGTTTCTTGCTTGCTGGAAATAATGTATATTAATTAACATATGGAACAGAAATAAAGTGAAATGGAACACAGACCTAGGAATATCTCAGAGAAGAGAGATGGCACAGGACACAAGCCATTCAAAGCTTTAAAAAATCCCCATTCATTGTTAAAAACAATAATTCTCGGTTGACATTCATTCACTCATTGTCCACAAACAAATCTGTTCAAATGATGCCTAATATAATAAGTAGGTTTAAGCCAATGATCGATCGACTATAAGCCAATATTCAGAAAGAGATATGCTGTATTAGCAAGACCAGCCTAGAAACCCAATTGTCCATCTCCTCAATGCACAGTATGGAAACAGATCCTGTTTGTGTTTCTAATTATTTTCTGAATACTACCAAGACTAAGATAATTGTGGATATCTAGAAATTCCACTAAATAAATAATAAAACAGAAGTCTAACATTTTTCATATTGGCATAAGATAAATCAAACTTAAGGCTTGTGGCTAAAACCATTAAATAAATTAAGAGGTGAGAAAATGAATAAAACCCAAAACAGTTTCAGCAATCTCTTTCCTCAGCATGTTATTCCATTCTTCACAACAGGATACAGCCAGTTGAGCTTTTTATAGGTTAATGCCTTAAATCATATTTATGTAGTATAAAGCTTGATATAATCAGAGATTCATAACTGAAGATAGGAATAATGGATTTAGTACTATGGTCTTCAGAACTATATCCATCCAAGTAATGTAAGGCTTTAGTGGTATTCTCATAAATACTTCCTGCTTAAGGCAAAACTCCAGTGACAGAACATTAAAACAATCCATTTCAGCCTCTATCTGAAAAATTAATGAACAATATGCAATGAGAACACACCTTGACTATTATTTACAACTCTGTATACCACATTTCCAGAATATTATTGAAATGTTAGAAAGGACTTGAAGAAGTGAACATGGTACATGGATATGGACATGGACAAGCCCTTTAAAGGTAGGATAAAGAAACTTGAAATGATCAGTCTGGAGGAAAGATCTGGAAAATGCAGGATAGCTATGTTCAAGTGTATAAAAGGAAACCATAGGGAAGATAATAAGAATTATTTTCCATAGCCAATAAACTAGGAACATAAATAAACAGATTCAAGTTGCATCTACTGTATATAGATTTCATTTAAACAATTAACAACTTTCTAATGGCAATATTTATACAACAGTGTACTAATTTGTCCATCTGAGAAATTTGTCCATTTGAGGGAACATTTACACTGACATTGGACAGCCATCTATTATGGATGCTTTAATTGGTTTTCCTGAATATTGCTGAGGCTTAGAGTATGAGCCTTATGGTCCCTTCCAACTGTACAGTCTATGATTCTATAAACAGGATTTCAAGTTTGCTCAGAAGTATGGAGAGTAAAATATAATGGGTACAATATATCACAATGGGATTTACAGTATGTCTTTCTTGTATGTGATGACAGCAAAAGAGCATGTGTAGAGATGACCTGCTGATGTATGGTGCTTTCATACTCTTGACTTTTAATCCAAATAAGAATTGACTTCATTCTGTCACCCATTATGTACAGTACATATTTTTATAGCCTTTGGCAATCTGCCTCCAAGAAACTCTAAACAATCAATTTCAAAGTAGAAAATACAGTGTTTCTCCCCAAAGCCCCCTGGGAACCAAAACGGGTCACAGGGGGGCCTGCTTCAATCCCGTGTCCCATTTCAGGTCTAGTCGGCCTCCCCAAAGCCGCCTGGGAGACAAAATGGGGCACAGGGGTCAATGCCACACCTCCTGTGCCCCATTTTGAGCCTACTGGACCTCTCCCTGCACTTAGCTGGGAGCCAAAACGGGGCACGTGGGGAACTCCAGGAAGGGGCAGAGCGGATGGCGGCGGGGCCAGCCAGAATCTTTCCTACCAGTTCGTGTGAACCGGCATGAACCGGCTGAATCCCACCAATGGTTCTGCATTATGAAAAGAGTTAAGTATTTTTTTTGTTTAACAGAAACAGAGCCTGTTAGTAGCTGCAAGCTTGGAAAAATCAAAATTGTGGCTTAGCAAGATTACTATAGCTACCACATTCAGGCTTGGATGTTTTATTTGTTCTATGGCCAGTCACAAATAAGTTCGGTTATTTTTTGGATTGCTATCAATAACTGTTTTTCTTTTCCACACGTTCTGCCATTTCCTGCCATTTTGTATGCAGATTATTCAACTGTATGGTTTTCCTCTACTGTCTTTTTATTTCTTTTTTCTTCTTTTATCAAATTTCTCTACTTTTCTTTTTGTCTACAAATAAAACCGATAAAATTATCCTTAAAGAGTTAAACCAAAAGCACATGGACCACAATAGATTCAATTATCCAGAAACTAAAATCATTTTTGTTAATAACAGTCAAATATGCATTGAACTATTTTAATTAAAGCAGTCTATTACACATGCCATTCAGCTCGATTCTCACGTCCCCCCCTTTTTTTGTCCATCCTCCAGGGCAATAGCCTGTACTGTGATAAAACATAATGAAAATAATTTATAAAGGACACAATATAATAAATCAATCTGATGTTTAATGAATGACATTACAAAAGTAGGATTTAAAAAAAAAATCATTCAAAGATTTCTTATTATAGGAAGAGTCCTCTACAACACTTATATCATTGTGCTCTCTAGTAATATGTATTATTATAATTGTATTACTTGGTATAGAAGAAAAGAGCACTAGAAGAATAATTTTTTAAAAAAAATATCTACATATTGAAGTTTAATAAGCAGACACTGATTCTGCAGCTAGTTCCAACCTCCTGCTGTTAGGTGTCTAAATTACTGCACAAATTAATAATAGCAAAAAAAAAATAGTAAAGGACTACAGCATCAGACAGGAAGGCTTGCTGTCCAAGAAAATTAAAAAGAACATAGGCACTGCAAGAAACAGTGTTAATATTCAAGGACAAGGACATAGTTTAGTTCATGTAACTTGATGAAAGCCTGAAGCCCAAACAATCTTGTATCTGAGGAAATAAGACCTGAAGTCCATTGAGATTCTGCTTAATGACTCACTGATTTGGAGAGACTGGAGGATTTCAGGCTTATTACTTAATTCTTGATTTTTCTTTCCAAGGAAGAACATTAATCATATTCCTAATATACATGAAGTCTAAACAAATTTATTGCAACAATCTAGGTTTCTCTTTTGAAACAGTGTTACCTGTAAACAGAAGTGTTCATTCCTAACCATAATGATCCTAAAACGATGAAATTTTCAATAAGGCTTTTTCATACTTTCACTGTGATGTCACAACACATATTTCATTAGTCATCCCAGTCCGTCAACAGACTCTAAGTATGTGCATCTAAATTTGGAGCATTAAAAAAAATCCCAACCCCTCGTATTCTCACTCTCCTTTTCTTTCTGGGTCAAACCTCACTACCAATCAAAATAAGGGAATGAGGCAAATAATAGTAAAAAGGTGCTTATTATTTTAATTTCTGCCCTTTACTTTCTTCCATATTCATTGAAGGGAACTGGCAATGTAATGAAATAAAAATAACAAGTTTTCAATAATCAGAAATATATCCTGGTTCATACAAACCTTAGCAGATGCACAATGGTAGTTTTGACTGGTTCTGGCTTTGCACTTAGACAACCTCTTATATGGGCTATTGGACTGAGCTTCCAGCTTGGCAATTTGGTTGCAAACATTTCATCACCATTCGAGGAGACATCATCAGTGCGCATTGAATTGTGCTTGTCTGTCAGAGCATTGGTCTTTAAATACCTTTTTATGTGATGCCAATTAGTATGGATGTTGTTTGTTCAGCTGCTTCTGGGTCATGATCTGACTTCAGAGTGTTTGGCTGGCTGTTGTTACTGAGGCATGGTCTTTGGTTTTAAGTACCATTTGTGTGATGTAAATTAGTGTTGTTTGTTTGGGTACTGCTGAGTCATGCTTTGGTTTCAGTCTGTTTGAATGGCTGGTTGCTGTTACAGAGACATGGTTCGAACCAACAACATCCACGCTAATTGGCATCACATAAAAAGGTATTTAAAGAGCAGTGCTCTGACAGACGAGCACAATTCAAAGCGCACTGACGATGTCTCATCAAATGGTAACAAAACCAAATTACCAAGCTTGCAGCTCAGACCAACAGCCCAACTACCAACCTAAGCTACAATTCAAATACTTTTCAATCTCTTATATTTTTTTAATATTCACAAAAGCCAATTAAAAATCTATGTTTCCTTTTGCACTTTTTACAATCAACTATGAAAAAATAATTTTACCCTACTTTCCTACTCAAGTTCCTGCTCACTTACCTATGCAGAATCCTTCTTCAAATTGCTAATGAGGATGTGAATGATTTAATAAGCAATACATGATACTGCTAACAAAAATTTGAAGGGAGAAAGCAGTGGCTCCTATAGCTAGTTGGAGCCTTTTCAACACATGTGCGCTCTTTTCTTTACATCTTGAGCTAAGTCCTTGAACACAGCCTATAAACTCCATAGGAAATCATGTTTTATGTGTTGTATCATACTTATGTTTGGACTGAAGAAATAGAAGCAAAATATTTAAAGTTACTCAAAAAAATGAAAGTTTTCTTCCTTAGTCTTCAAAACAGTGTTGTAATAAACTGACATTCGATTTCATTTCTGACAGATAAAAGCAATGTTGTATTATTTTTATTGTAGCGTGTTTGTTCTACTTTCTACACACGTTTTTGAAAACAATCTTTAGGAAGAAGGCATTCTGAAGGATTTTGACAATAATGTGTGCTATAGAAAATCAGTTAACTTTTTTTCTTGAAGGAGGCTGTTCTGTCTCTAATTCACAGATTTATAATTTTTCAGCAAATGCTGAAAAATGTGCTGACATTTGAAACTTGACAGACAGGTTATAAGTCTGGAAAGGCTTTTTGATAACAGTTTCCCTATAGGCTGTCATACATTTTTTAGAAAAAGAATTATTGAAAAAAATGAAAGTGTTGTCATTATGAAACTTTTTTCAACTGTGCTAACAGAATCTTAAAATGGTTTTATGTGCTGAGTGGTTTTATGTAGTTAGAGTTGGTCTATATTTTTCTTTTAAACGATCTGGTGCTTTCTCTCCATTTAGAGATATAATATGCAATCCCAATTTTAGGCTTGCCAATATGGTCATTGGTATTTGCTACGTATACAGTATATTAAGAGAAAGTGGACTGGGAAAAGATAAGCATGGCTTTAAAATTGGAGAGAGAATCTTCAATAATATGTATTATGTTGATGATACTCCTCTGCAAGTTGTCATAATAAATGTTAAGGAACACAGTGAAGAAATGGGGTTAAAATCAAATATAAAGAAGATCAAACTAATGACAACAGCTAAAACAACCAGGCTTAAAATTGACAGTGAAGATATTAAAGTAGTGGATGGTTTCTGCCTTTTGTATCAACCATCAACCAGTAAAGGGACAAACAGTTAAACAATACATCACAGACTAATTATTGGTGGAACAGCCATGAAGAATTGTACAAGCCATGGCAGTCTCTGTGGCATTCCATGGAAGTGAAAGTTAGACTTTGAAGAAGCAGGACAGGAAGAGTATTCATGCCTTTGGTGTTGGATAAGACTCTTGAGAATACCATGGACAGCCAAGACAGCAAACCAATGGATCATTGAAAAAATCATCCGGACTTCTCATTTGAGGTACAATTGACCAAGGTCAAAGTATCCTTCTTTGGGCACATTATGCAAAGTCCTAGGTCCTTGGAAAAGTATCCAATGTCAGGATGGTAAGAGATCAAAAGAACGTTTGTGAACAAGATGTATGGATCAGTTGCAATAACAATAAGTACACCATTGGAAGGTCTGAAAAATCAGATTAGAAATTGATTGTCATGGAGAAAATATATGTGGTCACTAAGAGTTTAAAACAACTTGCTGATACATAATCAAAAACATGATCAGGGGTATGGTATGACTTCACAAAAATGTTGTAAACATGTACTGATCTTCTCATCTTAAATCAATAACTGGAGAGGTAAAATCAGAATATAGTCTTACTTTCCACATCTTTAGTTAGGATGGAGAAACCCTATGTTATATCTTTAGAATGACTAGATGCTAGAGAACATAGGATTTCTCCATCTTTTATAGGCTTATTTATTAATTATGATTTTGGATAGTAAGCAAAGCTTTGATAGTTTTATTTAAGCAAAGATTTATAATTCCAAAAGGGCATCCAATTCACTTTACATTCTGATCCTAACTCAGTGTTGGTCTGTAGATAGAAGGAATTTATTATGATTTGTTTCAAATTGCAAATAATTATTCAGGAAGACCAAAGTTCCACATTCAAAGTATCTTCCATAATAAAAATTTGAAATACCTACAAATCTCTATAATTTTTTGAGGGGGTAAATTAAAATTCCTACAAATCTCTATAATTTTTTTGTGGGGATGAATTCATTAGACTATTTTGACGGAAAGAAGGCTGCCACATTTCACAGAAATCAGAACAGAGATTTGTATGTTATATTCATTACAGTCTTACTGGGCATAGAGTTTTATTTTACATTCTACCAAAGTGATTTACCAAATTTATCCACCCATAATTCCCTTTGTAGAACTGTAACATCACTATCAGTTTAGTTTCACTAATCCAGAAAGCCGATTTTTGTATTCTTTAACTTTTCACTGCTTTTACATTGTGTTCATTATGGTTAACTAACTTTATTCTTACCAATTATTTTATCCAGGCTCTTTTCTTTTTGATCATTCTAGCTTTGTTGTTGTCTTGACTGCTCATATTACCTTGGCTTGTATTGCTTTTTCAAAAAGTTGTATGTTACCTTAGGGTACCTACTTAAAAGGGCAAAACTATAAATCCAATAACTGAACAGATTTGTAAAATCCTCTCTTACTTTGTGTCTAGATCAAAGAGTAGATTTTTTTTATTTCCTGCATAGCAATTTGGATATAACAAATCAAGTTTCTATTTTTGCCTGCAGTTGTCATGACCATAGGATGGCATGTCATACAGCTTTTGTATTCTACATAAAGGATTCTTCAATTCAAGTATGATAATGAATATATTCTTGCATACATTAATACAGACCAATATAAAATTTAGTTTAAATTATTGTAAAATGTCATTACTAATATTTTTATTATGGTAAATCTTTGATTCGATTCACAGTCTGGGATAGGTAAAAAAAAAAATGAACAAGTCCTAACCAAGGACCTAAGAGCTATTAAGGTAATGGCTGAGTAAATAGGCAGTTCTGAGCAAGGTGTTTTTTTGTTTTTTTGCAAAGTTAGAATATTCAGGTCTAATAAGTTCAAAATTTCCATCTGTCTAGACATCCCTTTTGTATTGATCCAAAGTCTTCTATTATTATTGTTACAACCATTGATTTCTTCCTCCGCAATTGTTCAAATCACTGTAAATGTTTATTGTTGTTGTTGATGATGATGATGATAATGTTATTGATTTAATTTTAAATTCAATTAACAGTCTGGGACTGGGAAAAACTTAACAATTCAAGTCCTAACCAATTTCCTCAGGTGAGTAAGAATGATCTGTTTTTTTAAGATCAGGGGAAAATAAGTTATATCTTATCCATATTTTTTTTTACTCTGCAAGGCCAAATCAGATTTCTTTAGTACATTATTCTTTTTTTCCCCTTATGCTATTCAATATGTTGCACAGTCTCCATTTAAAACTGGATTGCTCAGCAAACTGGGAGAAATCCCAATATCACTTCACACTGTCCTTAATTATGAACAGTTAAAAAGCAGAATCTTTACAATTAAGGTACATTTGATGGAGTTTAACAAAAATTTGTGGCAGTAATGCCAAAAAAGGAAATCTACCTCACCACTATTACCACATCTGTCAAACATTGGTCAGGAAAATACTTCTAAGTGAAGTAACCATTTTCATATTACCGTAGTAGAAATTTTGGAAATCCACCAGAATTTTACTATTGTCTACCACATTTATTTCAGAACAAAACTCTGCAAATTATTGATACTGGTACTCTCTCACAGGACAAATGATATTAATATGTGCAATCTATCCAATGCTAGTTATTCTCAGTTCAAATAGGAAAGAAGGGAGATTGAATTCTGGGACATAATCAAGTGACACTGAGCTTATAACCCTTACTCTTGTGGTTACTTAAATTTATACTTTTTATGTTTTTATTTTTTTCATTGTTAGTGTTGGATGGTCATTTTTTCTGTTTTGTATTTTATTCTTGTTGATAAACTAAAATAAATTTGTTAAAAATAAATATGTTAAAAATATACAATGTTTAAGTTAATTTAGTTGAATTCTTCTTACTCAGATGAAGAGCTTTACCTTTCTTAGTATTCCAAGTAAGGAAAATCTGAAACACATGAATGAATCCTCTATATCTTCTATTAAAGATGTCACAACACCATCAAGAGATCTGTACAAGCTAATAATGTAACACACTGTATATAGATTTGCCTTCAAAAAAATAGAGAAAGAAACTTCATGAATGGCAGAGTATAAATATCCAGATGCTCATAAAGACTAGGAATTTGAAACAGACCATAGTTGTCCAAAGAACTATTCTCTCTAAGAAGAATAGAAAAAACATGTTGGATACTAATGGCCCACATTCAGCTAGAAATGATTCTCAATATATTTTCTACATAATTTTTTTACATTTCACAAACATATTGGTATGTATATTAATGTCAGAATAAAAAGGGAGAGATCCAGGGCTGATTATCTATATGTCTTTCTGAAGAAACAGCCCCTTTCAAGCAGCAGCTGATATTAAGGCTATCTTCAAAGGCATCTGCTTTTTGTAAGTAGCAAGGTCCAAAGCCATTTGCACCTCTTGCTCATTCATTTATTTTCAACAGCTTCTTCTGCTTTTAATGACTACTGTGAGATTATTTTCTCCCAATTAACACATAATTATTTGGGACGGAAACTTCATCGGTGTATTGGTAATTAGAGCATATATTGTACCAGCTTATAAAAGAAAAGTCAAGTATTAATTTCTCATATCAGATTATATTATAAATACATTACAAGTCTCTTGTTTTATATTTCCATGTTGTTCTCCAAGCCAATAGCAGATCTACAGAAAGAGATCTGAAAGAATTCAGTGTCCTTATCAGATCATGACATTTCTGAAATATTCCTTTCATCATATTGTGAGAAAGATTCATCTTCTTATTTTGATTATCACTGAGTATCCTTCAGAAATTATCATTCCTGTGTCACAGAACACTTTTTTTAAGGTTACATGATCAACTATGCATAATTTTGTCTAGTAGCTACTGAAAATATCCAGGTGGAGCAATTCTGTGATCATTTTGATAAAGAATATCATCTGCTCCTCTCCTACACATTTTCATTTCAAGCTGTGCTTAATGAGAGTTTTTAATGAATAGTTTTTGTTTGCAAAGATTCTATAGTGATGCATTTGCTCACAGCCTCTTTTCATATTGCACTCTAGAGAAGTGAACAAAAAAGAGAACATAAAATGTAATAAATTACTTTGCAGTTAAGTTAATGCATCAGTTGCCTTTCTTCTGGAAAAAATAGACATTGAGAGCAGCATGGTGAGAAAAAAAATCAAGAGTAAAGTAGCATCTTTTTCAGCTAACAAATTTTGATATAAGGAATAAGACTCCATTTCATGCAGCTTACTTCATCATGGCACCGACTCACATTACAGTAATTACCTTTTTATAAAATTTGTTAGACTTCTGATTTTTGGCTTCCAGGAAGAAGCAGCTATTAGTAGCTTTGACAGATTTTTTTCAGATAAAGACTAGATAGATGGCAATGCCCTCCTTCCTCAGGCTGAAAAATTCAGCTGAGATATGGATAATATCCTTCAGTACATAGACATTCTTGATCCTTTTACTGTATTATTTTTGTTTGTATTTGTGGAACAGTGTTTTGTTTGTACAGAAGTGTGTATGTTTTAATTATTGAATTATTTATTTCTCATGCTAGTTGGGAATCCTGGAATTTGAAGTCTACACATCATAAAGTTGCAGGTTGGAAAAACACTTATTTCTATCACTCTTTGGGGAATCTACGTGGATGGAGAAATAGCATATAAATACCAAAACAATAAAACTAAGGGAAGAAACTAATGGCCATATCCTATGATAAATCCCATAAATCTATACTTTAGGCAACAGTAGCCATTGCATATCTTAGTAATTGCACTTTCTTACCTAATATATTGTCTTTAGTCTCCTTTTAAGAAATTATAGATGAAAACAATCATTTATAATAACTATTTAATATAGAAATAAAGCATTTATATTTAATGTCGTTAACAAATTCAGTTAATAAAAAATTTATCACATATGCACTGTATCTGAAATACTGAAAGAGAAAGGAAATGTTGAAACTTTCTTCAGAAAAATCTGAATTAAAGGTCACCAACTTACCAAACAAGAACACATAGCAACTGTTATTGGATAAGTGGGTTATATATGTTGTTTTCTCATTAAATATAAATCCTCAACATCTCTTTTCCCACACTAGTACAAAATCTCTACTCTTCTTTGTATAAAAGAAGAGTAGAGATAAACTCAGTCACCATATTCCATCTGTTACAGTCAAAACACAGGCCCAGAACCTTGACCAAGGTTTGCCTGGGTTTCCATCATATTATTTCAAAATTAAGTGACTTACTGTATCATAATTTTCCACATCTATACACGGTCAAAACTTTTCCAGGAACACAGGAGTTAACCTTGCTATCTACTGTGTTCTATCTATTTAGAATCTCAGGGTATATTTTCAAAACTTTACAGAAGTTTTCAATGTCTTCATCATGCTTCAGAGGATGCAGTTTAATCTGACAAGGAACATTATCTGCTATTCTACTTATCACAGCTTGGAGCAAAGCTCCTCTGTCTTTCTTGTGCTCCTCAAGCAGTTTTGAAACAATTTGAGCTTGATCCAATCCCTCACCTTACCTCTCAATTAAGCAGGGATAGGACATTTCCTTTTCTGAATCTTGATCTAGTTTTTAAAATAGTTTTATTTCATTCATTAAATCAAATATGTATGCCACCTTATACCCATTTTCTGTGGAAATAAGGTGGCATTCACATTTCTGTATTCCACTACTTGTATTCCATTAATTACTTCTTTGTCATTGTTCTGCAACATTGAACTATCAGGAAAAGGTTACTCTTAGATTGACAGATCTAGATCAATAATTATTTCATACAATGATTTTTGCACAATGCCTTTGGTCATTTTCTGCTTTTGCTTTGTGGCCTTACCAATATTCTCTCGCTGCTTCCTTGGACACTGACTGCTTTCTTCAGACTTTACCACATGAAAGCAATATAAATCAGCATAGTGACCTTGGAAACAATCAGAATTTGATTGTTTACTCCTGTTCTCCATGAATTTATGTTCTAATGATTGGAAAACAAAAGTTGTATTTAAGTAATGATCTGTGTAACAAGTCAGAGGGAAAACAATAGTAGTATTTGGCCTCCGGTCCGTAACAGCTATTGGAAATTAAGCTGCAATGGAATAGACATGGATGTGAAGTCAATAAGACAATGAAGCAGAAGAGAAGCCTCTGTTTTATTTATTTTATGAGCAGCAGCAGACATTAAAAAGAGGAAGATGGAAATCAGTGATGATAACTAAACACAATCGGGGGGGGGGGG
>JANHFL010001607.1:41927-61386 GCA_032468155.1 Oxyrhabdium leporinum | reverse complement strand
TCTTTCTTTCTTTCTTTCTTTCTTTCTTTCTTTCTTTCTTTCTTTCTTTCTTTCTTTCTTTCTTTCTTTCTTTTATAAAGACAGATTCTGAATAAAATAAGTATAGCAAAATTAAAGTATAAAAATTAGCTCTCTATACAAGGCTAATTAAAGGATGTACTTCTCCCTTTGGGAAAAAAAACATTTATTTGTCCTCATTTAGGTGAACTAACAACAGACTTATCGGATTTACCATCTCTTGTGATATAACCATACTTAGCCACAATAAAACAGGCAAGGAAATGAGCTGTCTTCCTTTCTCTTTGAAGACAATCCTGGTATAACATATTTCATAGAAATTTATACCATGAAATAATGTAGAATTATGTCGTGAAGATTCTAATTATGAGAAATAATGTTGGAAATGAATTTTCCTGGAGTATCTGGTTGGGCATTGTTGAAGAGATAAAATGTGAGGTATAGCCTATTTTGAGAAAACTGATAAAGAAATCATTATCGTCTCATTAATTCAAACTGAAGGGAAAAAATACCCACGGCAGTGTGTGTGTGTGTGCATGTGTATGTGTGTGAAATCTCTAATAAATTGAGCTGAATAGTAGAAATACATGTGGTTTCAGAAAAGCTATTATAAACCTTAAGTAGGGTAATTCAACAGAATTCAGCAGGACTAATGAAAGTTGCATAGAAAGACTAAGCTTTCTAACAGGAAACCTTCCAGTATTTTATATGTTTGCCTCAGCTGTTCATCTATATAAGTCTACATTATATGATGAGGAATATTGTTATAAAGTCAAATTTGCAAGTTGTCCTACTCTCAAGCAACTCTGGGCACCTTACATTTTTAAACTGAAAAGGAATAAATAAAGGAAAAAATGAATGTATACATCTGGGAAAAAGTAAGCTACAAGAACCAGGAAACAGCAACAGAAGCCGGAAAATCACACTAAGCTGCATGGATCCAAGTAGAAGTCATCTGTAAGGCATCCTTAACAACTCACTTAAGTGGCTGAACTCAGGTTGAAGGATCTTGTCACTTCATCAGGAGCTGTTTTTTTTAAAAAGATTAAAATATGGTTAGTACTTTTCTAAAAGCACATGCTTAAAAGTAGCCTGGAAAATTCCCAACAGTTACTGTAGGATCTTACAGTGAAACATGATCTATCCTGATTTCTATCCTGATTTCAGTCATCATTGCAATATCAGTTTTGCCAGCTTGTTGATACTTGCTGGCAGATCAGCTTTCCTGCTCCCTGCCCCAGACCTGGCTGTCTGCTGGAAGTGGATAAGGACTTCCCAATAAGTAGGATAGGTTCCCTACTTTAGGAGAGGTAGGAGAGGTTCCCTAGTCAGTTTTTATGCTCATCTAAGATCTTTCCTACTATCTCTTCTCTTGCTTTACAAGAAAGTCTACACCCAGCTTCTGTTTTTTCTACATTGCCTGATTGGCAAGATGGGTTGAGGTACCCTGGTAAAACAGAAGAGCATCCCCTTGTTAGGGTTATTCCTCACTATTCCTCACTCATCCTCTGATCGGTTGTCTTCGTATCACATATTGATAGATGGCTAAGCCCATCTTGTAAATCTAGCAAAATTTGCTCTTTCTTAACCCCAAGACCCATCTCACAGTAGACAAAATGATTGGCAGATGTTTTTCCACCAGTAGAAGACATTTGCTGGAAGAGAGAAATGAAACAAGAGAAACCCACCCACATTTTCTTTACCGTGTTCCATAGTAAATTTATAAGGAGAGCAGAGCTTATTATCCTCCTTAATGAAGCAGAATAGGGCTTGGTAATGAGAGCAATGCAAAGTATGATGAGGTGATCATTTTAACCTCTCCATATGGAAGACTTCTAATAACAGCGAAATGACCACATTATTATGCTTTATCTGCTTCCTTTGCTTCTCCTTGAAGGGAAAAAACAGAAGAGGCTTCCATGCATGAATAGCAACTGAATGAAGTTTCAAAAAGCTGTGAGATGTCATGGAAACAAGTCGAAGCAAATTATGCCACCTCTTTGCCCTGTCAAGGCTAATTATGACATAAAGTATTTATTATAGATTCTTAGTGTGTATGTTTTGAACAAATGATGAAAACCCTAAAACTGCTGTTTAAGTCCAGATTGGCTATCAGAATTTCTAAAATTAATTTCAAAATGCAAGTTCAGGCAATAACTGCAGTTTTTGAGCTATATGCCATCTTTTACCGCCATCCCGTACATTGATTTGAGAGCCACTTTGTTCTAGTTGTTCAAGGCAGTGTCTAGAAAGTGGGACATCATAAATTCTAATCTTATTTAAAGCACAGAAGCCATTTGAATAACTTTGGAACAGTCACTCTTTCTCAGCCCTAGGAAGAAGGCCATTATAAACCTTTTTTGAAAAGCTTAATTAAAAAAAAAACTATCAGGAGTTAAAACTGATGGAAAGAAATAACAGATCTACACTACAATATACGGTAATTTACAATTCTAAAAATAGGAATATGAAAAATATATTTCTCAAAGATAGTCTAAATTTTGAGTAGTGATTAATCCAGTTCAAATTATTGAAAATCCACCAGTTTCAATAATTCCTCAGTCAGGATTCTCTAGATAATGCTGTGTATAAGTAAATATCAAAATGTTATTGTTTAAGAATCGGCTAGATCTTAAGGAAGATGTAAAGCATCATGAAAAGAGAAGTTAAGTCAGCATGATATAGTTTTATATAAAATGTATGTTTGCTATATAATTTTTGCATTCATGTGAATTTGCAAATACATTTCATTATGATGAAAAAGATAGTGACAAGGACATCTGTGGGTCTGCTTAATCTACAGTCTAGGTCTAGGAGATCCTTTGGGCATCTTAAGGCCTTCTGCCCTGCCTTCTAATAATAAAATATATCTACTGGTACTTGGTCAACCCTTCAGACAGACTAAATGCAACAAAGGATTGCTCTCTGACATCCATTAAAATGTCTTCAATAAAGTAGGGCCCAGGGTAATCCTAATGCTTGAACCTGCTGATTGTATACATTGGGTCTAACGTCAAGCTTGCAGAAGTAAGATAAAACTGATAATGCTATTCTGGCCCACTTCCCATCAGCAGGTTTCTGTATGCATTTGGGCTAAAAATCACCCTGAAAAGTCCTGAAGTAGCAGATCGGTGTCAAGTACTGTATTCACAGTTATCTGGGCTAAATAGTCTACTTCATTGCATTTATTAGTGTTTAGTACATAAACCTTCACACTATGGGTAAATAAAGAATTGTGACATATACATACATACATACATACATACATACATACATACATACATACATACATACATACATACATACCGGTACATACATACATATATAAAATCTCCCTGAAACATCTGGGTGTAAGCCTCATATTGTCAGTAATCATTTTGTTTATATGCCCATTTTATTGGAAACCTGCTGCTTTTCACAATTCTTCCTGAGTGACTGTCTTAAGAAAACGGAATCTGGAAATGATGAGTGCACAGCTGTAAATCCAAAAGCAGCCTGCAATCCTAATAGTTAACAGCCACAGTACAAATATCCTGCTGAATGTCAAAAAGATTTAGGAAGATAATACTAAAGTGACAAATATGTTACCAAGAATCACACAAACGAGTTATCTCCCTCTTGCCCATACCTCTACTACCACAAATAACTGCATGTGGTGTCTTTTTCTGATTTTTTTCAATCCAGGCACAATGCTGAAGATTTAATAAATGCAGTATCATTTAAACATTAACTGAAGCAGTTTTCAATAAGAGAATGGACTGTATCCAATAATGGCTTTGCCATTACAGAAAATGTTTTTGCTCTGGCAAATCTCCTTACCTGACTTTTTACTGTCTAGATTTAATTTTGCAACTTTTCTTGGCATACTCCATTCCATTTCCCAATCCTGAAGTACTGGATTTGGAGAGGGGAAAAAAGACCAGAAACTTTGATCATTAAACTGATCAACAAAGACAAAAATCAGTGGTTTCAACTTATATAAACAGATCATTGCACATATTCTATTACAAATCAGCATCAAAAAACAACTTTAAAATCATCATCATTGTCATCTGTTAAACAAAAAGAGGGCAAGCAGAGTAAATAAAATAATGCAATATTAAATCAAAACCAATACAAATTAGCACAACATAATGTGTAAAAGTTTTGTTGTTGTTGTTGTTGTTGTTGTTGTTGTTGTTCCAATTTATTTATTTATTTATTTTTACATTTATATACCACCCCATTCCGAAGACTCGGGGCGGTTTACAACTTATAAGCAATACTTATAATAAGTTGAAGCCAATGCAGAAAGTCTATAGTCCACAATTACTTTACTTCTATCAGCTTTTAAATGATACTCCCCCCGCTGAAATAAAAGAGCTTTCTAATCCACAATTCTAGCTTTTATCAGGAAATGAAGAGATCATTGACATTCATCTCTGTTTTTTTATGGTTTAAAATTGGAGAAGACAAGATCATTTTTCTTCTGATAATTTTGAAAATTTCCCTGAAAGATCACAACTAAGACCCAAACTTAGAAGCTTTCATCAGCAGTATGAACAAGTAATAGTGCTCTCTCATAAGAATTGTCATCTGCCTGAATGCAATGACTCCATTGCATCTGGCAGAAATGAGAATACACCATGAGGTCCTTACAAATTTGGAACCACCCTTTTATTTTCATAGCATAGAATAATGCTAAGACTTACCATTTATTTCCACTTTTGAAATAAGAAGAGGGAACTAGGAAGGAAAAAAAAAATATCCCACTCGGTATTCCAAGAGGTTTGTCTTTCATTGGGAAATGAAATAGAGAAATCAAAGGAAGCAAAAAATCAGAGGCAGAAAAAAGGGTATTGGTGGCAGAGCATATAATTGACTGGCATTGAGCCAATCTACCCAACGGCAGCTGCAGTAGTTGTTGGATTACCTCATTTGGAAATAAGATCAAGGACTTTAAGAAGAAAAAAAAACAAAATTCCTTCTGGGAGGAATGGCCAGTGGGTAGAGTTGTCTGAGCAATATGATGAATGAAGATCTGATTCTGTGTAACTTTAATATATCACTACAAGCTAGCAAGTAAGGTTACTTATACATGAGAGGGGACAGGTAGTTGCTTCTCTGCCTGCCATTGAAGTAAATAGCTCTTTTCCACTTTCCAAAATGTCTGTCATTACAACTGATTTGATCTAAGTGATCTAAGCAGTATCTGTTGCTTATTAGCATTTTAATAAAAATAATGTAATGATTAAAGATATGTTTCTTTCTTCTTTCCTTGTTTCTGTTTATTTCTCCCCTTTCCTCCCTACTACTGAATTAAAACAATGTGGACTATCCCTGAAGCATTTTAACTTAAATACATTAACCAAATTCTACCAAAATGGAAAGAAAAAGAACTTAAAGGGAAGAAAATAAATACGATACCTGGGCAGTATTTTATTGGGGATAGGGTGGGAAGAATGGCATATTTGCATCAATACCATTCTGTTACTGTAGAAGGCAAAAAAATAAAAATCTGTTTTGATTTTATGTAGAAATCATTTCAATTTTAGCATTGTTTAAATGAACACTGCCAATGTGATCAATACAAATAGGTTTATAGCAGTAAACCCTATTACTTGATACATATATACATACATGCATACATGTATGTGTGTGTGTGTATGGCATGTCTGCAGTAATGCAAACTCTACAAATAACTTAGAATGTGGAAAAAGAGCAATCTCTCAAAATATAGACATTGCACATCAAAGCTTTTGCACATTTTTGTTTATACAATGTGAAAAAGCAAACAGAAGTCCATGGTGAAGTGTAGCTACTTGTCATTGCATTTCCCATTCTCTTGTTGAATATTTATTGTGCAGATAAATTGTCTGAAATGTATAATTGTGAAAGTACAGAAAATTCAATCTTAAAACCTAAATCTAAAACAGAATGCAAGTCACAAAGACCTAAAATTAAATATAATTATTGCTTTGTAAAATATGCCAAAAGGAGGAAAAAATATTTTTGAACAAAGTATTACTTATTTTCAGGTCAGGTTTGGTATGTTAAGTACTTTTGTCAGGAAACCATGCAAAAGTGCAAATAGGTCTAAGATAAAGAAAAAAAAATCTTCATGTTAATTTCAAACATTTTCACCTTCAGAAAAAACTTGCCTTATTTGATTTTTTTCTCTGAATTTGGGTGTTTTTTTTCCTTCAAAAATGAGTAAGTTAAATAGTACGATTTAGTTGTCTGGAAGGAAATGCACTGCTGTCCATAGATACTACTGTATGAAATTATCTAAAGAAATAAGAAAAGTAGCACAATCCTATGCATGTTTACACGGAAGTAAACTTCCCTGAGTTTAATAGATATGAAGGTATGCATGAAAATAAGTATAAGTTTTATAGCATATTGAAGAATGACATATTTAAAATAGAAATTTCATTCCACAATCAATTATTTTGCATGAAGGTATGCATGAAAATAAGTATAAGTTTTATAGCATATTTAAAATAGAAATTTCATTCCACAATCAATTATTTTGCATGAACGTTCATCTAAGTCAAATTCCCACATTGCTTCCTATCTCTCCTACAGCTCTTTTGGAAAAGAGCTCAGAAGGATTTGATTAAGTGTATGATAATTGTGCTAAATAGAGCATCATCACAGTTTAATAGCAGCTAAATAACTATCCACTCATCCCTGCTGACCCATAGATTAAAGGTCTATACCTGGGAGCTTAATAGCCACTTTCCTTTCCCCCCTCCCAGCCCCATGAAATGCATCTGATAGCTCATTGCTTTTGTCATGTCTAAAATGCATGGCAGACTGCTCTAATGTTTCTCAAGAGCTTTGGTTGTCTGAGAAAAAGAGAAATTATTCTAAATCCAAAGCTTTTAGGTATTTCTTCTGTGACTCATCTTCTGCATGTAAAGCATTTCTAGAGTGCTTGACCTGAATAGAAGGTGCATTTGGTAAGTCCTTATCTTGCCTTCAGAGTGTGACCTGAATTATTATAGACATTTCAGAGGCAATTTTTGAGAGTTGGATGCATCATGCCTTCTAACTGAAAACTCAGATGATTAAATACATATCATCTTGAAAGAAGAAGATTTCTCTGTGCCTGGGGACTCCCTGTGTATGCAAAGTATGTTAATTTGCAAAATAAAATCATGCTTTACATTTTGATAATGTCTTCTTAAATGGATTGACAGGAAGTTGTATATTTCTAAGAACTAACAAATTCTGCAGTGGAAAGAGAAGGAATTATTCTCAAGTTGCATTAACCTATAAAGTAATTAGACTTAGAAGGATGTGTGTCATGAGGCATCCCTCACAGTAAAAATATTTTTTGCAGAAAGAAAAAGGAAAAAGAAATATTTTCTTTCCTTTCTCACTTTGTAGCTATACAATTTCCTTTCCCAGCAGATTTCTGAACTGGGACATATTTGCCCCTTCCCAAAATGTTCTTTAAATTCTTCCAAGTTGAAAAAGCCAAAAGCATCAAAGCTGCTCAAGTAGGGAAATGATGACCCATTTTTTTCTTTTGAAAGTCTTTTGAGATTAAACTTTTCAACTCTCTTAACAAGAACACTACAGACAGTATATTTTTAAAACTCTTATACTGGAAATTGAACAAATATACATGTTTGTTCCTGAACATTATTAAAAGTGATTGTTTTGGTTGGTTGGTTGCTTGCTTATTACATTTCTATACTTCTATGCAAAGTGAACCATGAGGTATCTATACTTCAATATATTTATTAAGAAGATCAAATATTTGGTGCTTGTCTCCCACAAGTCTGATAACAAAGGTTTCCAAAAGATGAGAAAACTCAAAGATCTGTTTCAATATATGTTCTGTGCTTTGTTGCAGAATAAGATGATATAAAAGAAATAATCAGCAATAGGAAAGGTTGGCTCGGTTACACAGGTTTTAAATAGCTGTTATAGCCAAGATTTTCTGCTATGTTAGACATATTACCATCTGTCTCTTTTGGAAAAGTTCTTCTTTATGACATAGAATCCCAAAATCATGGCTCATGGTCCACTAGATATCTGAAAGAGTTACCATGATAAACTTGGCTTGGGAGAAGGGCAAGTAGGGCACAAGTGTTTGGCTGCTTGCCATAGCCTGGGCAAATGAAGTGCATGTTGATAAGAATGGAAGAAAGAAAGGCAGGAAGTTCCATGAATGTTGTGATGGGCAAAGTAGGATTCTGAGTGTAGGCCACTTTCAGGGATGGGACAAACCAATGGGCCTGACCTGCTTTACCATCTATCCCTAAAAAATTATATCCAAGAAGGGGTGGGCTGCTGCATGGTCACAGAGGTTCAGGCGAACCTCTTGCTCTGAGCTCTGGCTAGGCCCGCCCACCCGCTCTTGCCCTAAGCTATCACTAAATAACTCACCTTTCCGCCACCACGCTGCTCAGATGAGAGCGGCCCTTCCCCTGCTGCACTCACTGGAGCTGTTTTCATCATCAGCTGCCTCCATGTAGCTTCGCACGAGCCCCAAAGTGGCACGTGTGAGCAAAGCAAGCACATCCATGAATGTGCATGCGCAACCAGTGAACCTCTTGATAAAGCAAGAACAGCCCGCCTCTGCATTTACACACCATTTAAAAGAGACAATAAAAATGTTAAGAAGGAAACAAGAAACAACAGCCAAGAGCACACCCTTGTCTAAACCGGGATTAACAACAATCAAGTAGGAAACAATACTCTAATACATCCACCCCACCACCAACACTAACAGGAAAAGCTATTGTATATAAGAATGGAGAAACGCCATATCCAATTGCACTGATGATGTTAGGCAATGAAATGTTTGCAATAGTCAGGTACTGAAATGTTTGCAAACAAACAAGCTCAGAGAACTCCAAGCTACATATATTCTTTTCTATTACAACAATGGAAGATGCCAGGGCTGAATTAATACATTTTATTAAGTTTATTAATAAAATCCCAACGCTTATAGTGTCAGTTAAATCCTACCCAATTAACTACAGTGAACTTGGATTGTGGTGAGGTAGGATTCTCTGGAATTTAATCAAAATCAGATTTGTCTATTTATTTATTTACTTATTATTCTGTTTGTTTCTTTGTTTATTTATTTGGTATCCATGTCGCGTTAAATCACTCTGAGAAGCTTATAGCATAAAATGTTAAAAACATTAAAATGATCAGATATAAAATAACAACATAGATTGGTCTTGTTGGGCGAATTTCAAAGTCCTTCAATTTCTGTTCCTGAATTCTTGGTGTTGCTTAGTTTGGGCATCAGCAAGGGAACTTTAGCAACATCCTTAAGTGTGTAGAATATACTGGGCACCTACTTAAATCAAAACTGGGAAATAATAATATCACTGGTGCAGAAGGAATTTTATTATCTCACAATTTGCAATGGTAAATAGGGAAAGCTAGTTTATTTAAATAGTCTTTCCTCCTAATATAGTATTGATTTAAAGATGTATGTTAACTACAGGACATCATGACCTTTATAACATCCTGTTCAACGTCTCTGAAATGCTGCACATTGATTTCATGTTGGCATTATAAATTGTGCTAGGATCATTTTGTTCCTTGGATCCCCACTTTATATACTCTACTTCCAACTAGAAATTGTAATCACAAAGAGAAGTAACTTTACTACTCACATTTATGTCCCTTCCCAAAACCATCTTGGGCATGATCATTATGAGATATGCAATCTGTAAACAAACAAACAAACAAACAATCCCATTTTAATTCCTGAAAAGTTGGAACGCTAGGATAACAGCATCATTTAGAAACATATAAAAGCTGTAACAAAGGATATGGTCAGATAGTCGACTCATATATAATCATGTATCAATAACATTATAAGTAAATATAGTTATTAAATGAATATACAGAAAATGAATTTACCTACCTTTGCGTACATAAAATTATATGCAAATACTTTATCCAAGTCTTGTTCTGCCAGTTGTAGTCGCTGGTAAACATGAGCTGCAAAATACAAGTGAATACAGAAGTTATATGAATTCATAAGGGAATTAATCATCAAGAAATTACCCCTAAAGCAACTTCTGCTAAAAAGCTCACTAAATTTTAAAAGGAAATCACAGTCTTGCTGTAGGTGATGATCCTATGTAAATAACACCAAGAATTTGCCTTTATTATCATGACACACAAGAAAATACTGGTTAACAAGTTACATAAACATATTATAAAATGCTAATAAGCAATAAGTGCTGTTTATTAAAAACAAGTGCCGATATGTTTATACAGAGGTGTGCTGTACCTGTTAAAACAAGTTTTGCTTTAAAAACAAAACAAGCAGACATAGACCAAATTTGAACATTTATCTATCGCTTAATTTCTCATATTAATCTGTTCCTTTCTTCTCTCCTTCATCAAGTCCAGTCACAAAACAAGTGGGTTTCTCCCCCCTCCCCCTCTGGCTTTTTATTCAGCTTTTTGAATTGATCAGGTTCAGAGGTGGGACAGAGCAATCATTCTAATTTTGGTTGCTGAAAAAATAAACAGAAAACATTTTCATTAGAGGCATTTGGTTTCTCTTACATATCTTCTTTCATGCTGCAATTTCAAGAGCGTCTGTCAGTAATCCAGACATTACTCCATTCATTAATTCAATTAAACTAATTTTAGAAAGTATCCTTATTCTTACAAGGAGCTCTGAATACTTGCTTGCTTCCTGGCCTGGAGGAGAGAGAACAAATTGTATCAGTTCATTGACATTCCTCTCGCCTGAACTCTGATCTTAGGTCGATCTCCTTTAAGATTTTGTTAGATTACCTTTCCGATAATTTAAGATTGCCTTTTCTTTGTCATGACATTTGTAGAAGCAGCAATTCCCAGGAGAAAAAGGAATAGAACATTTTTGTTTAAAATAATCTTTTCCAAATTTAGTGCCTATAAGGCGTCTGGAACTACAACTCCAATTAGTTTTAGTAAGCATGCAAGTTGTAGTCATAATCCACTTGGTAGTATCACTGGAATAAATCTAAAACTTAGTCTGTGTAATGTCTTGTGTGTAATGTCAGTTTGAAGCAATGTTGATAAACTGTTACCCTTAATAGATTCCTAACTAAAGAAAAGTATTCAAATTGATGTGAAGTATTCTACGTATCAGTGTGGTATGTGAGGATGGTATAAAATTTCATTGCCTGTGAAAAGCAGCACAAACTCAACTGGCTAGGTATTCAGAAAAGCAGAATATTATTTTCTCCACCTTTCTTGGTAGTGGTTGCTATAATGCAATGATGCCATTCAATATAAAATGTAGCATATGACAAGAATCCAACCAAGGGTGTAAATAAAATTTTATTAATTATTCTTTTGTTTTGTTTATTAAATTTTTATGCCTTTCATCTTCTCTATTAGGTGACTCATGCACATATGCTAACCTCCTCTTCCTTTTTCTTTCTTTTTCCCTTTTCCTTATATCACGGACTAAGACATGGTAAATTCTCAATTTGAACCCACCTAACAGTAATAGGAACAAATCTTTTTTGTCCATTGTCCTTTAAATGACTATGTCACTTAACTGTTGTTGCATTTTTGCATAATTTAACTTAGTTAAGAAGTTATCACATGGAAGAGGGGAAAAGAATTCAGGATCAAACTATAAATCAAATTGTGTGGATTTAATAAATTATGTACAGAAATGATCTTGTGAAAGTTGACTTACTTAACCTTCTTGCAGCAAATATCTGTCCTTACAAGAGTTTATTTGGAAGGATCCTTAAATAGTATTAGATTAAATATGGTGATCTTGGATTAAGAAGAGAAATCTCCCACATACATATATGTTTGTCCACTGGTATATAAATACTGTGTATAGATCAAATAGATTTTTATAATTCTCTATACAACTGTTTCATATCCCTACCCAAGATTAATTGATCATCTGAATATTGGAACAATTGATCATCAGAATATCTGATGAGAAAGGTTTGATAGCATCTTTTACTACTTAAAAATTTTGCTAGAAGACATAAGATAGAGCTTTTATTTATGCCTTTAAATAAATTATATTAGCCAGAATGTTAACACCAGAAATCTTCTAATTTTTGACTACCATAGACTAACCCAGCTCTTCTTCTATAATCTCAACATCTGAAAAACATCTGAAGAGCCTTACTGGCTACCCAGACAACAAAGGAATATGATAGTTTTCTGCACATATGTTTGAACTCATAAGTTTTGGTTTCAATTCATAGGTTTCAAATCACAGCCTAATACATTCATATTATATTATAATTTTGTCCAAAATTTTCTGAATAAATGGGCAACCATAGCAGTTAAGCTATGGAATGACTTGTAAACCAGAAAAAGTTCTAGATTAGGTGTGCAGGTGGAAAACTTACTGTAAGCAAAAAAGTCATATTTGTGTATAAAATACAAAAGTAGAGTGAATAAACTGGATACAATTAAGATTTTTTTTCTTGTATCATTACAATTAAATGTAAATATTGGAATATTCCATAAAAAAGGAAAATATTTATTCCTATAGTAAATACTTAAATTATTGAATTAATTGTTAGAAGATATAGTGTTGACCATAGAAAAAGAGCAGATAAAGTCAGGAGAAATAAACTGCTGCTATCTCTTTACTACTTATAGTATCAGACATAATACACCTGACTGCTGGGAGAATGTTGAAGCCCTTACATTGTAGGTTTATTGTAAGTGTCTTATTGGCCCTTTTCTTCTGATACAGTTCATCAGGATTCTTCTTATATTCAGAACTGGTAGATGAAAAAACCACCAGGTCATTGTCATAGGCAGATGAACTATCTGTAGTTCTTTTGTAAAAACTATAATTACCTGGAGTCTAACAGAAATGATGTTATGCATGTTCAGAATAACTGGGTTTCAGTGTCAGGACTACAGGATAGCCAGCATAATAGTTTTAGCAATTATTATTTTCCCCTTTTTCAAAATTAAATGGTTCACTTTTAGTTGTAAAAGAGAATGAGATATAGATTTTATAAGCAAGACAGATAATCGTAAGTTTTTCAGGGTTTTCTTTAGTACTAATGTTTTCAATGAATATTCATTTAATTCTGATCTTTTCTTAAGTTAGAAGTATAGGTGTGAGGTTAGGGTTAGGGAATTGACTGACACTGAATTAGCCAATTGTTCAGCTCAGAATTCCTCCACAAGCATGGGTATTGCTGAGAATTAAAACATCTGAAATTTAAGCAACTGGAAGTTACTGACGTTGAAAATCCTGACCAGTTCGCTATTTCATGCTGGTTGGGGTCATCTCTCCAGGATTTCAGATGAGATACTTCCAAGCTCCACTTGGTTTAGTCAGCAATTGAACTTTGGAACTTCTTCATGCACCCCATAAAACTATTCATTAATATATGTAAAATTGATCCAACTTCTCTGTGTATATTTGTATGCATGATTTTATGAAATGGTACATGTAGTCTCTGAGTGTATTGGTACTAGACAGTAACAATTGTATTTGCAATTCATAGGTACTTATAATAATATAATAATTATTATATTATGCATATATAATTGGATTGTATATGTTATTTTCCACACTTTTACATAAGAAGTAGAATCTCAGTGGAACATTGCAGATTTCAGAGGAATGAAAAATCATAGCTGATGCATTTGCCACTTGGCATGAAATGATATGCCTTCTGTTGATATAGTGCAATCTATACTGTGATAAACTTTACCTCACTCTGTTGTCGGATACAGAAATGTTCCATGGCACAGAAAATAAATGTGCACAAGTATGTGAGGAAAAAAAGAAAGACACAAAATGAGAGAGACAGAGGAAAGTGCAGGAAAATTTAAACTGGACTTTATAACCTTGAGCTTTGTATACTTTTTGATTATTTACTTTGTTCACAGTTGACAAATAACTGAACCATTCAGTTATTTGATTATGATAAAGGCTATTATTTAAATTCAGATATTCTGATTTCATTTAAAAATTAAATTTTGTGATGTTCCACATCTGTTTTTTGTTCTGAAACCACCTATTTTTTAGAATATATTCTCTTATCACTTAAGATAACTTATTATCTTGAATATTACTTAAAAGTACAACCTGTTGTTTTTCTAAGAGTGTATTGTACTTTTGATTTCTCATTGGATGTACTCAAGTCCTGCTTGATTTCTTTAAAAATGATTTATTTTGGCAACTTGCCTTTATTTTTGGATGGGCCTACAAATTGTTCCAAATAAATACACATATTAATTTATTTATCATATGGCATTGATACATGAAAGCCAAGAGCTTACACTGTTATTATAGAGTAGTAGTTTGACTGCCTAAAATTGCCATTTCTTTCAGTTCATACTATCTAAGGTGTACCACAGGGAGAAAATTAGCTCCACACACAAAGCCGTGAATGTCCTGCACGACTGCCAGAATCATCCAAAGCTTTTTCACTGCCAGTTTTTCACCTCACATTCAGGCTATTCTGGCACTAGTTTCTTTCTTGCTTCTGCTGTGAGTTCCACTAGAGTGGTACTTATTTATCTACTTGCGTTTGCCTACTTTTGAACTGGTACATTGGCAGACGCTGACACAAGTGATGGGAGCTCACTCTGCAATGTGGTGCTAGGACTTGAGCCTCTGAAATTCAGAGAGCTGACCTTCTTCAGCCAACATATCCAGTTTCTTTAAGCTGCTGACCTACCATGTGCAGAAAACACATATTTATAGAAGCCTAATGCTTTTCATCTGAATCTAATATCCATCAATATTTTATTTACAGTTAAATTTTTCTAATCAATTAAATACTATTTTATAAAGTTCTATTTAGTGCTAATTCATGTTTTGGTGAACCTGTAACTTGGTAAAATGTTGTCTTCAGCTACCATGGTATTTTCCAAGTAACAAAAAAGGGAAGGTATTTCTTATGTTTGGTCTTGATCTTATAACTTGGGTGAAGAGAAAAAGGAAGATGGTAGTGCTGAATACAAGTTTACAGCATAACTGCTTCGTCATTGAACTGTTGGGTTGAATAGCACTCATCCAGGAGTGATAGGAGAATATACTTCCTTTAAAATACAAAACATAGTAAAGATTAAGGCAAGAGGGATATATTAATAGTTTTGTTAACAATGACATCCCTTGCTGAAAACTATAATGAACAGAAATTTTAGAAATCATTTTTTTTCTCATTTGCTTGTACTGTTTTGTAAATTTTTGATCAAAACTGTAGCAGTTAATTTCAATGCCATCCTCTATTTTAACCTTAATATTTTAATTTCATTAATTATCTTCTGTATTACTGTTTTATATTTGACTATTCTAGTTGTATGTAGAACTATCTAAATATTGATATATACCATAACTGCCCCATGCTTTACCATGAAAGCTATGCATTTTCAATCAACATTTAAGAAGAGAATACTTGAAAGATTAAATGATCGTTCTAAATATTAGGATGAAAATTGCAAAAGAAAGCCAATGTGACAATGACAGTGATGGCCTATCTTTTAGTGCTGGGAACCACATTAAATACAAAAGAGGTAATAAATTCTATTTTGCAAAAAAATGAGATTAGAAGGGTACAGAAGAGTTATATTTTTGTTTGAAATCATAAAGTATGTTTTAGGGCTTGCAGTGGAGATTTTAAATGTGTTCTGCTCAAAACCATTGAAACCATTCCATGACTGGTAGTAGTGGGGACAGTAATCAGAACAAGATCTGGCAGCCACAAAAAGTGTTCAGTGGATTTAATGTGGTCATGGGACCACAGTTCCCAAACCATATAGTACAGTAAATAAATATATTGTCAAATTATGCCACATATCAGTAACTAAATATATGCCTCAAATAAACAGGCCTTTTCTGAATATGCATTTTTAAAACAATAACAAGTAGAATCACAAGTGTCTGATTCTCTCTATCACACACACACAGGATAATTGTAGTAGGCTGTTTCAGTGCTAATAATCTCTGATAACGGAAGAAATAAATAAATAGTTAATAGGTGGCAACTGTAATCATGTATTTATAGTTATGTAAACATCCAATTGTAATCATCTATTTATCTTAGGAATAATCAATGGATTTTGCTGAACTCCTCAAAAAAAATCCAAATAGAAGGCTTTGGAACAAACTACTGTCTATAGAAAACAAAACATGAAGCAACTGTGAAGCAACTATGAAGCAACCTAAGGTGAACTAGAAAGTTTTATAAATGGTTTGACGCAGATGGTTTATTTTTTCTAGATTAGCATGCAAAGAATGTTTCACTAACTTTTCTGATAAAGGTACATCGCAAACCTGTCGCATTATTTTTTAATTGCTGCTACAAATTTTCTTTTCTTCAGTTTTCTTCAGAGAAGGGGAAAAGGTTTTTACAGTGTTTTCTATTTCTCCATATAGCAAGGAATAGAAAATAAATAGCTTCTCTCAGTCAGGCTATTGGTTAAAATGGGAAACCTCTGATTTGGTGAAAAAGTCATTCTGTGAAACACCAAAACTGAACCCTGTGGGCAGTGCATATTTAGCTTGTTTTATGGCTTTAGATCAGATGTTTTGCTTGAGGTCTAACAAGTCTATTATCTATAGCTTGTTCTTTATAATTCATTCAGTTACCAAAGTTACAACAGCAGTGAAAAAAAGTGACTTATCACTGATCATAACACTAATGATCATCATAGTATCTCCACAGTTGTATGATAAAAATTTGGTTATAAAATTGGGTGCAACTTACTTAACAACTGTCTTGCCTTGCGACAGAAATTCTGATCCCAATTGTGATTATAAGTGGTTATAAAGTTTTCTTTTCTCTAAAAGAAGAAAAGGAGGGAAAGCCCTGTGTTCCATTCATTTGTGGTCACAAAAGATAAAAACGATTTGCTTAAAGATTTTAAAGAATACTCAAGTTGACAATTTATTAGATGTCTAAAAGAAGGGTACACCCTAGTTCATTTTTCTAGTTTGAAATATTCTTAGAAAACAAAGTTTTAAATCACAGTGTGACGATAATTTAATTAAATATCACAAATATGAAGAATTATGTAGGCAATAGGGTTATATGTATATGAATAAATAGGAACTTTCTCTATGAATTATTCATAAAGATGTAAAAATATGATTTTGATGAATTGGGCTGCACGAAGTGCTTTTATGCATAATAGTCCAAATGATGGCTATAAGGACTTGTCTATTAATTAGATGACCTTCATCTTATGGAAAGTTACAATGTCAATATCAATATGAACTAACTGCAGAATGCAAAATAGTTTGACAATGAGAAATATTGGCAGACAGACTGACAAACACACACACATATATTATATATAATATCTCTTGACAGATAGAAAACAAGTGAACAGGAAAGTGTCAATACACATTCATAAGAATCCCAAATACAAAGCAACACATCAGTGTCTCCTAAGTACATAGGGGAGACCATTATCTTGACATTATTGTTTCCTCAAAACTGCAATTTGTGTATATATTCCCGTCAACAGAGACAATAATGATAGGTAATAATAGGTTATGGGGCAGTTAAAGACTGGTATGTAGATCTTTGATAAGAGTTTGCAAAAGGTCACTGTAAATGTTATGCTTCAGGCTGTTTAGTTGCTGCAATGAGTAGACCTGTCCTCAGCTTAATTTCTATGGTCTGTGGTTTTAAGATGAATATGAAAAGGGCTTTGTAGTGAAGCAAGTATCTAAACATTCCCTAACTGTCCTTCTTTATTTTTTATATTTTAGACAGACCCAGACTTTGTGGTAAGGGTCAAATGTGAAACATCTTAAGAAGAAGATAAGTTGCTAAAGAAACTGAGTGATGTGAAGTACTTGTTCTATTGTTTAAGTTCTTAAGAGTGACAAGTTTAGTTGGAAAATATAATTTCCAAAATAAATTTCAGTGTATATGTGAAATATATACAATATCCACCTTCTTCATCAGAATACTCAAGTAAATGAAAACTATTTTTGTATAACCATTATCAGTGGAAAATATTCACTTCTTTTTCTGTAAATGTATTTGTTGACACATTTTATGTTCCATGACAATCATTTTTGTGGGCATATTTTAAAAATATGAATATATTAAAAAGTCCATTTTTTTCCAAAAAGATTGAGAAAAATATTTTTTTACTCTAGAGGAATGCAGTTTCACACAATTAGCTAACAGCCTTTCCAAAAACATAGATGAAAAGAAAGTGAACAGCCATTGTTGCTGCTGTTATTGTTTAACCAGGTGGAACGAGATCCTTTTTTTCCTCACTGTTTAAGCCAACAATACTGTCTGTTGAAGAAAAAAGCAGAAATATTCTTCATCACCATTTTAAATAGTTAAATTTAAGAACAATTATTCTCCCCATCTCCATAGGCAAATTTGTCTAAAGTGCCATCCTCATTTCCCACCCTTGTGGCCTAAGCATTTTCTGATAGCCATTTTGTATACAATTACCTGGGATAGCTTAGTCATCTTTAATTGTTCCAGTTTTCCTTCTTCTCTTAACACATTTTTTTTTTTGCTACTGGTATCATCAAATATGCTTCAATTGATTGTGAGGTTGCTAATGCAGTTAGGAGTGGATGATCGCACCTCTTTTTGGCCACTATTGGCTACATTGTTCCATTTTTTCTGTTTTTTAAATAACTTTATTAATTTTTAAAACAAAATATGATAAACCAACATGAACTAATAATAAAGGAAGAGAAGAAACAGAATAAAGAAGAGAGAAAGAGAATGGAAGTGCAGGAAAATAGCAAACAGATACATAAAAAAGGAACCATTTCCAACTGCTTTTACAGCAGATATAAATGAAACTTATATAAAACTCTTTTCTACAGTTATAACATAAAATCCATTGTTATAGTCTGTTAGTATTACTAATAATCAAATCCACCTATCATAATTGCACTTTTTCCTCTTTTCTACAAAAAGTTCAAACGAGGCTCCAATGTCCCATGTTCTTCAATTGCCCTCCATGGTCATTTAGTCTTGAACTGGAAGAAAAGCCAGAAATCTGGCTTCCACAGAGGCATGTGGGTGAATAACATGTGTCACTGACAACTTAGGTATTATGTAGGCACACCCTGTGAACATAAGTTGAGTCAGCCAGAGTCACAAACATTCAATGGCTGTCTATACAACTCAAATCAAGATTTATGTTACACCAACTTTCATTTAAACCAGGAAAGAAAAACAGTTTGTGGTGGTGTGCTGCAGGCTCTATAATCATGGGGCTAATTGCAGATTTTCTGTATCTGTTAACAATATATATATATATATGTCTGTAAGTGCGCGGCGAGTCTGTAACGAGTCTGTAAACCCGCGCTTACAGACAGACGAGTCCCTAACAGGGGAAGCGACACTGAACCCACACTCACAGACACCACACGAGGTGCCACCACCACACATCCACGCAAAAATAAGACGCATATCCACACAGAGAAATACGCACTACCACAGACGAGAAGCCGGACGGCAGCGTCAGCTCTAGCCACTTC
>JANHFL010001607.1:20607-32358 GCA_032468155.1 Oxyrhabdium leporinum | reverse complement strand
TTGTCGTCATCATCATCATCATCATCATCATCATCATCATCATCATCATCATCATCATCATCATCATCATCATCATTTTAAATCAATAATTATCATCATCACCCTCAGTCATACTTTTAAAGCTAAGTGTATCCAGATTCCTTAATTTCTCACTGCAATATTCAATGTCCAGTCCCTTGATCACTCTTGTTGTGGGCTATGGCCAACATAGAATATTACTGCATACAATTTGGGAACTATATGATACAGGGTAAAATTACATTTACCTTTTTTTTGTAGGTATGACACGTTGCTGAGTCATATTTAGCTTGTGATCAATTACAGTTCAAACTATCTTCTGTAAAAGTGTGTGAATTCTCAGAAGACCTGGGGAGGGTCTAAAAGTAGCTAGACCATGACTACATGTAATGATGACTACTTCACAATTTCTATGAAAAGAGGAAATTTGGCTTTCCAGTAAAGAGCTTCCTATAATTATTTATACAGAGCTATTAATTATCCTGTGACAGCAGGTGGCAGACCTAGATAACCTTCACTGATTTCAAAAAAACTAAGTAAAATTGGAGTTTATTAGTATTTGGATAGCAGATGATCAGGAAACTCCGGGCTTAAACTAAAGAAGTTTTTAAAAACCCAGAAGAAAACAAAAGACAAATATTTCCTTATATGGAGAAATCTGCTGAAGGCTGAGATTGAATGATATACTTGCTCTGTGATATGAACATGATGAGCCAGTTAATGAAATTTATTATGGCATTAAACTCTTTTCTACCTGTACCAGAAAGAGCAAATCACACTTTACTTTAGGCTTTATTTATTTTCTCACCTTTCAACTTTTTAATGTAACCACCCATATTACTCTCATCTACCAACTGATGTTCCCCTTCTATGCTGGTCTTGCTGGCACAATTAGGAACTGGTTAGTTCTCAGCACATTTTGTATCACATTTTGGCAGCCTGCTTCTGCTGCCTCCAGGTATACATACTTAGATATTGCCAGAAGGTTGTGATGCTGGTACAGTCAAGTGCTATAGTTTGTGATAGTCATTGCCAGCTAGAGACAAGCTTGCCAAGAGGGTATGGCAGTTCTCCTGACATATCAGAAAACCCAATGATTAGAGTAGTAAATTCAAACTAGCCCATAAGGTAGGTTTTGTTCTTCTGAATCTGGTCTGGACTCTTCCCTAGCCTTGCATATACTGAGGCTAGCAATGAGAAACTTTTTTCTAGGAGTATTCAAGCTTGCCAAATAGTTATACCTGGCACCATAGCAAAACATAAGCCTCTGCCATCCACACAAAGAAAAACATTTTCAATCTTTAATTTTAAAGCAGTTTTTGAACATTTGTATGTTTACGTTAGAGCAGGACATTGCATTCGTTCATCCAAGTCCTTTACAGGCTCTTTTTCTAATTTTAAAACAAACTGACGCTATCGATTCGTCAACCCTTTTCTAAAACAAAAACTCTCCGAATTGAATCTGACTTGATTCACTAAACAAACTATAGAAAATTATCATCTACAGCATGTCTGTAATCTACAGACAAGGAAGCAACCTACAGGAAGGAAGATCTGATAAGATTAATCCTTTATATGATACTTTAGCAAATCATTCCACTGTTTTAACAGTGCTCAGAGATCAATCCCTTTCTGAGATAAGCTAGAATCAGCACAATCAATTTTTAGGGTAGCTTTTCTACTCTTCCCCTCCCTCGTGCAACGATGGCAGTCACCCTGGATGCACCTGGACATATAAAGAACAGTTGCTGGAATTGGATATGTTTAGTTTAATGAAAAGAAGGACTAGGGTTGACATGATAGTAATGTTCTAATATGTAAGGGGTTGCCACAAAGAAGAGGGAGTCAATCTATTCATAACAGAATTTATACTGCTTCCATTTATGTCAGTTTCATCTTAAGGCAATAAGTCCTTAACCATAACAAGCTGGATTCCACTTGCAATAAAAACTTAATATCAGTTTGGCATCTGACAATCTACTAATACCACCTAATAGTGACAAAGGTGTAACTTTTCAGTCCCCATATCTCAACTATTGTCTTGTTTTCTGAAGCAAAGAAAAATCAGCTTTACAGTGTCTTTGTTAAACCAATGATAAATGTGACAATCCCATTGTTGTCATGGAGCCCAAGAAAGCCTAAGCCAGCCCACTACTGCAGCATTAAATGCATGTTGAACTCATCCCTCTGGACCACTGCTCTGAGAGTAAAAGAGCACATAAAACTCAGTCAGGGAGACTGCTGGGCATGAAAGTGGATAATATCATCAGCATCTACATCTTGTCTCATTGCCCCAATGCCAAGTAAAGACTTTCATAATGTGTCCCAGTTGCATTATCTAATTCTCAAATGATCATAAATGAATAGCCTGATACCAGATCAGTTAATTACCCAAAAAAAATATTTCTCATCCATTATATTATATCATGCCGATGGGACAAAGAGTATCAAGAATTTGAACCTTGGAACCTCAATTTATTCTCCAAAGCACCCGAAGGCAGGACAAGAAGCAATGGATGGAAACTAATCAAGAACAGAAATGACACAGAACTAAGGAGAAATTTCTTAACAGTTAAAACAATTAATCAGGAACGACTTACCTCCAAAATTGTGAATGATCCAACACTGGAAGTTTTTAAGAAGAGATTGGACAATCATTGAAATAGTATAGGTTTTGGTCCTGAGAAGAGGGTTCAACTAGTAAATCTCCAATGTTGCTTCCAACTCTGCTACTATGTTATTTTGTTATCTCTGCTGTCCCAGGTACAGAGATGAACAATTAACACGGTCCAAAGGTTGCAAACATGCATATTTGTGACTACAACTGCCAATGGTTATCTACACATGATGCTTGGCTAGTCCTCCATTATTGCAGGACTTGACAAATTAGGTTTGGATTGAAACAATTTATAGATAAGTTGTAGATGAAGATAAATTGTGCATGGTAGAATTTTGAATGGAACAGCAACTGCACATGGGGACTCCTATTCTCTTTGTAAAGGGCACCTTAATCCAGTGGCATTTGATTTAAAAAAATATTTTTTAAAACAAAAGTAAAAAAAAGTTTTGTCTGCCATTATTAAACAGTGTTAAGTGTTGGCATAATCTCACATTCACTCATCTTAAAGTTGCTAAGGTTGAGAAAAACTATTTCAGAGGATCTGGACCTTGAATGGTAAAAGGAAGGTGGTTTCAATAGATGTCAATGAAATGTATCCTTGATGAAAAGTATTTGTTTAAATCTATTTCAGAAGCATCAGAATTTTCCCCTTCCAATGAATATGCTCCATTAGTATTATTTGCCTCAGCCTGAAAGAAGCCACATATTGAGCAGTAATTTGAAAACATGTATTTACCATAGAGCCTTGACAGTAGCCCTTTTCATGCTGTAGCGAAAGCATTAAATATTTATGGGGACGTTTTATTTTGTAAACAAAGTAAAAGAATTAGGAGAACATGAAAGTGTGTGATCAATTTTAATAGCTGGGTTTTAGTTTAGTTGTTTTATGATGTGGTCCCTTAGTAATGTCTGTGTATATGTGTGTATTTCTGCACATGCATATGCATGGGTGATTCAAGACAATATATTAAATAATAGATAACATCTTGAAAACATTTCCAGATAGATTCCTCTTCTTTGCTGGTTCTGCACTGAAATAATAAATAAAATTAATGTGCGGTATTCTTAAGTACATACTGTGGAGACTATTCCTGTGATAATAGAGATAACAAATGCCACTAAGCAAATGTATGCTTCCTAAGGGAATACACAATATCCTTATGCAAGAACAGCAGAATTCAGACTGCTTTCTTGTTGATGCCACAAATATGAAGAGCCAGAATTTTCAGTCATTCAGACTACTGAAATGATCTGCCTCAATGGTCAATCTTCTGGAGCCAAGGACCCTTATTGGTCCATAATTGTGGGAGCCACCAAAGCAATCCTTTCAATACTACACAAAACCCTGAATCCTTATGAAAGAAATCTGCAACTCACCTCTTTTTTATGTTAATCCAGGTTCCTAATGGTTAATGCTGTTGAAAGAAAAGGCATAGGTTTTGAATGAATATATTGCACTATGACACAACTTGGTTTAATTTTTGAACAGCTATAATAGCTGGCTCCTAATCTTGGGCTATAAGCTGGTTCACAAACCGCTGGCTGACTTCATACATTATGCTATGCTAAAACCAAATAAAGTATCTTTTGATTACTTCTGGAGATAAAGCTACCTTCTCTTTGCTCACTTGAACATACTATGCTATCAATATGATACCCATTGGTATGTTATAGGACAAGTAAAAAAATGCAAGTCATATTTTGCTCCAGCAAAAATTAGAGTTACATTTTTTTTACTTGTCCTATAACTTCCTTGTTCTTCCTTTCTTGTCCTATAACATTTATTTCACAAGATTTGTGATGTGTATAACAGTAATGAACAGATAATCATATTTTAATTCCTTCTAATTCATATATATATGAACACTATACAGTAAGTATGGTGCAAACAGTAAACAAATAATTTTTATACCTTCCATAGGCACACAATGTCTCCTTTTTGTTTCTTTACAAAAAAGGTTTTGGAGAACTACGTATAATTCAGAATTGATTGTTAGTACAACCCCTGCAACAAATAAATAAATATTGGTACGGTTTGAAGTCAAGATGAAAAGATTTTAAACTGATCTAATTTTAACCTTGTAGTTAAAATAAAGAAAACAGAATTCAAACTAATGTTGAATTAAACTGACCTGCATTTAAAGCTACATTTATTACATAAACACTTAGTTTTGGCATTTTGTTTTCTTTCTTTCAGTCCATTCATAAAATGAACAAGGAAAAAATACTTAATGAGCAGAGGGGGAAACAAACCTAAACTAAATGTTCTATTGATTTCAATCAGTGTCAGATTGTAGCCTAAAATTGAACTTCAAAGTATTTTGTCTTATTTTGACAAGGTCAGCAAAGACAATCAGTGCACACTTTGTTATCACAAAAAGGTGCTAGTCTTTTCTAATCTAGTTAAAGCTGTCAGTATTCATGACATAATGCACATTATATAAACTAGGTTATCAACATGGCTCAGAGATACCCTTGGATATTTTTAAGTTCTGCATCAACCTGATAATGGTCTCCTATGGCACATTCTCTGGATTTTACACTCATATATCATTAAGAGTCCAATGTTAGCATTGTGTTCATAGATTTCTAATTTGATACTTAGCATTAGTAGGAGCAACCTCTATGATTTACACTTGGAAAATATTCTCAAAGTTAATCTCAAAGAGAAAATTAGTATTTAATGATGCACCTTGACTTCTTCAATTAAATTCACTTCCTCCGATAGCCCTAAGCATTTTTCAAGGCCTAGCCAGAGGAAAAACGACATGATCTCATACTGAATTCTAAAATATTAGACCCTTAGTGGCAATCTATTTAGTATGAATGCAGTCACCTAAGGATATTTGGAAAATATGTGAAATGTTCTAATGTGAATGCAGAAGCAGACAAACTAAGAAATAAAGGACATACAACGTTATCACTAAAAAAAAGAAAGAAAGAAAGAAAAAATGGAAGGATCTTATGGCAAATATGCTTCAATAATAACAGGAAAAAGCAACCAAACACAAAATTCTTTTTGTCATTAAAATGTAATTGTATTTGTTTATTCAAAAGTAATCTGAATTCATTGAGGCTCTCATCAAGTAGTAGTTCAGTTTATGCTCCCTAAATATTTTCAGTACATTTCTTATCCAGAGGGAAATATATTGAAAATCTTTAATACATACAATTGTTGCTTAAACTCTTCTTAGGAATCTGATTTGTTGGCAATTCTGAAGTAGGCTAGGGAGATCCTTGTATGCGTATATGGGCTATCTCTCAGAAATGAAAGCAAATATATGTGTCCTAGGATAATAAGACTAGAAAGAAATTCCCTGAAGATAGGCTCCAGCATGAGTCCAAAAGTTTGGAAAACAAAAACTCTGGTCCTGGGGAATGACTAGATTGAATCCTGGCTTATCTCTGTTGTAAAATTGCCCTTTCAGGAGTGACAGCAGCATTTGGGAAATTCATTAAGGATGTGGACCATTGAGGAAATCAGGTCAATGGCCCTGATTAATGATGGGAAATTGTCAGCAATTTGTCTAGACAAGTAGCACACTCAGGAATACTAGTTCTGCTTTATTGTAAATTACATTTACATAATCTTGGAATCTCCCCCTTCTCCTTTACAAACCAGAAGCTAGGGAGGGTCTCTTCTGAGATGTTTGCCACATACTTCTGTTAGCTAAGCTGCTGCTTATCTAGTTGTGGATCTTCTGCCTGTCTCCCAATGTCATTCCCACATCCCAGATGCATCTATTGCAATTTCCTTATTAGGGGAGCCCTAAGGCTCTATTGTAAATGAGTGAGAAAAACTTCAATTTTGTAGTTCAGACAGGATTGCAGGAGATTTTGCTTGGGGGCAGGAAAGGTTAACTGGATCTGATAGGATTAGACAAAAAGAGATACATCTATTTTTTTCCACCACATATCTTTTTAGCTACATAGAAAGTCAGCGTATAACAATACCACAACTATGACAGTTTGTGCATTTTTATTTTGAACTTTTGCCGTATGTTTAACTTTAGATGAGGATTTGTGATGACCAACAGATTTAAACTAATATTACTTTGTTTCATGAGATTTTGCTAAATTTTATTCCACTTTAATTTAAAACCATCTGATTTTATTTGTACTGAGCTCATGTTTTCATATCACACCCTCTATCTTGGACCAGTCTGATTCTTTCTGAAACAACCTGAAGTTGGTTGAATGTGATTTGGCTGGATTGTGATGTCTTTCACGGAAAACAGAAGATAACCTTGTATATGAAACATGTGAGCATTCTAGGTCACTTGTACAAGAAATCTTCAGAAATTTTGTAACTGACTACAGAACTGTCTTTCCCTCTCTAGGACATATCTCTGTGCCTCTACAGCTATTTTAATTGTCAGATTCCTTACTTATGTAGCTCATCCTTCATTTATACAGTAATGAGATATCAAGAGCTCATGGTAGATCAAAAGAAAGTCTTCTATAAGCTTTCTATTCCCATCAAAAGCTCCATGCAGTCTTAATTTAAAGCCCATCATCATCTTTCACCATGCCAATCTAAGCCTTCCCTACTATCCGACTACATTATCTTCCAGTCTGCCTGGCTGATTCTCTCCCTCTTTCTCTCATTGACAAGTGATCAGATCAAACATAGATCCTTCTCCCATCTGCTGCCTCTGTCCTTTCTTCTGTGCTTGGTGGAGAGCACAGCAATTACCATCCTTGTACGTTGTCCTTGTTCTGAAGGCATGGTAAAAGGAATAGTGTGAAAGCATCAGACTGACCATATCTTCTATTATGACTACAAAAGTGATCCTGGAATGATCACTATTATCTCAGGGAGACCTTTCTGGATACTGCAATAATCCTAAAAGCTGGTGATCGGTATTGTGCTGATTACACAAGTTTATTTAATTAAAAAATCTTCCTATTTGCATGTTTGTTTATTAAATGTTTTTTTTTCCATTGGAGGTAGCCAGAGGGGCACAAAGAAAGGATTTAATCGCACATTTATACCAACAATACTATATTGCCTACTCTTGCACTGTGCAACACTTTCTGATCTCATTCAAATTTTCCATTCAGAATAAAAAAACCCACTGAATATTTTTATACGGAGGACAGTAAGCCAATGAGAGCAAGTTTTTTTTCTTTGCAAGAAACAAAGAAAAGTTAAAAAAAAAAGGTATAATTGTGGAAATCCATCTGCTTACCAGACAGTTTGTACTTACCCTGTGATGCTCTTGACAGAGTCTAGAGGGAGTCTGTAATAAACAACAATTCTGGCAGGCTTCAGGGAATTGAGTTGTTACCATGAACAGCACCAGAACTAGCTATGCTCACTTTATATATCAATAACTGCAGAGCAGCTTGATGACAATAGATAACTGGAATTAATCCAGAGTATGGGTGGGAAGCAGAGATAAAGAGAGAAAGAGAATTGTTAATGTAAAATGACAGAAATAAAGTCCAAAACAGCCTGGTTAGATTAGAAGCAGACCCAGATAACAGCATGGCAATTGAAATGAGAGCTGCAAGGTATATCAAACTCTGAAGAAAATGAGAATTCATTGCAAAAACCTATGGAAATTATGAAAAGCCTCAATTTGGAGATGGCGATTCATCAGAAAAATACACTTAATGAAGGAAGAAAATTATGGTGAATGGCGCACCTTCAAAATCTTTATTTTGAGCTTTATAGGGGCAAAATGGTTTAGTTTTGAATATCTTAAGCTATGAAAACAGGGAATTTCCTCAAATATACATCTATTTGGATCAATGGCTCAGTCTTGTAATCTTAAATGTTCCTAGATTTAGAAAATTTCTAAGATTGGGATCGAACAGTTTTAGATAGAAAAATGGTTCTGTGCAAGCAATTTATAAATATTTTGTGAATCAGATTTACATTTCTCTAAATTCATTACAACATTATAAAAACTATAGTATTATTACTTCAGATGTACTTTATCCCTCTTTAAACAAATTAGCAATTCATCAAATTAAATAATTGTGATAGTATGTAGTTTGAATTCTCAAAAGGGAAGGGATCCTTTCCTGAGGGCAAAGAGGCAGCAGAGCTTGGAAATTTTGACAATCAAGAAAGGGGTTAAAATGGCTCCTCCCTAGCTATTCACAGAGTATATTTGTAGTTATGTAAATGGTGGCTTTAGTCTTGCAAGATTATGCTTATAGATAAAGAACAGTAAAGGAACCTACTCCTAATTAACTCCACATTGGGGTTAGTTGGGGTATGACAAAATGATTCATAAAGCTGACCAAAATTAATATACAGAACTATGTTTAAATTTATATTATTTTTGTCATAAGCTAGTTATAATTCTGGAGAAGCATAAATTCAAAACCCCACAGCTTTGTGTCTGTGTACTCATGGAGGTAGTATACACATGACTACTTTAGTAAGAAGTAAACTAATGAAGGAGTAAAGATGGGATACTTGAGATAAAGAGGAGAAAGCCAAAACTGGCAACAGATTTTTTTTTTTTTGGGGGGGGGTGTTTATATTTTTGATAATGCTGCACTTGCCAGTAATTTGTTATGCAGCAATTAGAGAGGTCATTCTTGATACAATCAGTCCTGTTGTGGGATAGTCTTCCCGTTTAGTGTAGCTTGGCACCAAACATTAGACGTTTGCCCAGAATTTTGGTTACTGAGATTGGTACGCATTTGTGGCTAAATAATACAATTATCTTAACTTCCTGGAGTTTCATAGAATTATTCCTTTGCCATATAATGTTTAAACCAAATTTGTTTTTTTATAAAACTGTTTCAAGGCTTAGCTGAATTGCATCCTCACTTTTATATTCATAAATCTGATGGAATATAAATTTTATAAATAGTTTTTTAAAAATCAGGAAATAAAGATGAAGACAGTTCACAGGATAACTAGTAATCTTCTATAGGTCAATCTGCCATAAAAATCCACAGAGTCTGGACTTCCCCCAATATTTCTGAGAGATATGTCTTGTCTTCAACTGCTATGTTGGTAGTAGTTGGAGTAGGACTCTTGTCTTTATGTATTTTACATGAGATACTGATATAAAAACATACAAGAACTACTAGCATATTCAGGAGAATAAGATGATATTAAGATCTAGGAGGGAAAAAAGCTCAAGCCTGAGCAAAGGTGATTTCAGGTTCAATTTTTAGCATCTCAAGTAAAGCTTCTCAGCCTTTGGGCTAACATCAAGAATAGTGAAATAAAGTTGCAAATGTCTCTGCTAAAATTTTGCAGAACTACTGAAAATGAGTCTTGACAATATGAGCTAGAAAAACAGTCTGCTTGACTCAGGTAGTTTCCAGTGGTATCAGTGACTATTCTCCAAAGTACCTGAAGGCTGAACAAGAAGCATTGGATGGAAAATAATCAAGCAGAGAACCACTCTAGAACTAAGGAAAAATTGCCTAACAATAAGAACAATGAATCCATGGAACGACTTGCCTCCAGAAGTTGTAGGTTTTTAGGAAAAGATTTGACAACCATTTGCCTGAAATGGTACTGGGTTTCATTACTGAAAAGAGGTTTGACTAGTAAGGGAGTTGTATTAGAAAACCTCCCCATTCCTTCTGACTGTGTTATTCTGTTATTTGGGGGCAAAGGAAGAAATATTTGCAAGATAGCAGGCATTGTGTTACTATATAAGACCCATTGTGCACATAGGTACAAAGGGTAGGGCTTGGAACATGACACTGCACCTGCCATCCAGCAGGTTTTGACCCCTGCCGCTGACAGCAGCTTTCTATAATTATCTGTGTTCCAAAGTACCTTGTCTTCAAAAATAAGCTTAAATAGAAACTCCTTATAGACTTTTAATGTAAAACAAAAAAATATGAACAAGATATATGTTTTTGATTATAGAAAGAAGAGTGCTATGTTATAACAATAGAGTAAGAGATAAATTTATAATTGTACCTATACATGTTATAATAAGATTGGAAGCTACCTCTTTGTATTTTTTCCTTTCTTTTCTAATTTTCTTTTATTTTTTCCTTTGTTGCATTATTAACTTTCTCTTTCATTTCTTTTTCTTAGTTTTGTATTAGTTTTTATCTTCATTTTTAAAACAATATTTAATAAAATTATATTTTAAAACCTGATGTAAATATAGACATTAAGTCAAATTAGGGGAGAAGGCAGCTGACCCTTGAGGTGAAGCGGTAGGGACAAGCAGCAGCTCCGCGAAGTCCTGCCAACTTCTTCAAGTCTGGGGGCCCTACGGAGCCGAAAGCCACCCTGTATGGGTGATGAAGGTAGACCGGATGCTTTGGTGGTCGTGGGGAGAGCGCAGTCTCCTTGAATGACCCAAAGAAGAGGAGAAGAGGAGAAACCCCTTGAACTGGCAAAAAGAGAGGACAGCCATTATGGAGAACCGAAGTCATGAGGACAGCTGGAACAGAAGAAAGGAAACATCTGGTAGCAGTGTGCTCGGTCCGGGTAAGAAATTCTTCTAACGTTTGCCTGGAATTTCCTCTAAAATATCCCCCTCAGAAAGTGGGTCTTAACAAGAGGTAATTAGCGGTGACTAAAGACTGGAGCTACTGTCAGAACTGTAAAGGAAAAGAAATTGAAAGTGGAAGTAACTTTAAAAAAATGAAGGACAGATTGGACTGCTCAGTCCTTTAAAAACTAAACTGTCTAAACTGTCTCAAAATTCTGGATTATATCTTCACTACCACTGTGATTTGAGGAACTTTCAGAAATTATTGGAAAATATTCATATTTGTATTCGGAGACATTCTATTTGCAGAAAAAACTGAGGAAAAAAAGTAACAGTGACACCTGCTGCCTTAGGAAGGTAATATAGAACTGGAAAAAGAGGAAGAAGTGAAAGTGGTCATGATCAGGACTAGCTGAAGGATACTTTATATCTGTAACTGTTTATACTTGGACCTTGTAGATTGACTGTGAAGATATCTGTGAGAACCTGGAAGATTATAACTGTGTTGGACAGTGTGAGAATGAGAAATAACATGGAGTTTTAAAACAAAGTGGAGATTGATAGAGCCTAGGTGGCGCAGTGGTTAGAGTGTTGAACTGCTGGCCACTTCTGCTGATTCAATCTAGCGGTTCAAATCCCACTAGGCTCAAGGTTGACTCAGCCTTCCATCCTTCCGAG
>JANHFL010001607.1:0-20507 GCA_032468155.1 Oxyrhabdium leporinum | reverse complement strand
TAAGCTGTAAACCGCCCCGAGTCTTCGGAATGGGGCGGTATATAAATGTAAAAATAAATAAATAAATAAATAAAATTGTTAAGGGAATAATTAATGGGATAGTTTGAATTGGTTTAATATTGGCCATCTAGATGCAACATAATTGGGACATTGGGATTCTGACAGAGTACTGACTAAAAGCGCAAACTTATTAAAATAAGGTAAAATGGGATTGCAAGGGGAAATAAATGTCTTACCAAAAGAAATATTAATGACCCTCCAAGGTAAACAAGAAATGATGGCAAGGAACCATAGGGAGATAATAGAACTGATTCATGATGTAGTTATGAGACCAGAGAACTATGATCAAGAGACATTAAACAACAAACAGGAAGTTCAGCAAACAGAAATAAAATAGAAAGAATAGGAAAACGACAAAGTATGCAAAAAGATAAAAAAGAAGAGAAAATTAAAGCTGAAATAGAAATGCTTAACTATATTTTGAGAGACCAAAAGATAGAAGGGGATACACAGAAAGGCACACCTGAAGTAAGGAAAAGACCATTGAAAGGTGCAGTGAAGGTACAAAAGAGTAAAGAAACGATAGAGACAGAAAAAATACTTAGATGAAAGATGAAAGAGAAAAGAAGTTATAAGATCCCATGGAAGGAGTACGAGTCAATAAGAGTTGGGATTTGAAAACGGGCAAGAGATGAGGGATAAATGTAAAACAGGGGGAGCCTAACGAAACAATGCAAAATGCACAACAAGGTGAAGCGAAGAGGAAGATAAATAAGCAGTGAGAATAATAGTTATAATCAATGTAGTTATAAGACTTATTATCAATATTTAATAGAGAATGTAGAAATTACACCCAGACAGCATACTGTTACTGTGAATATAGACATCCTATACATAACCAAGAAAATTCTACAATGTGAAATATAATGTATAATAATGAAATTTATAATGTATGTGTAATAATGAAAAATGCACAATAAAAATATTTTTTTAAAAAAAGACATTAAGCCAAATTTGTGCTTTTTTATTGTCTTATAATACATAACAAAAAGTAATGACAGTTAGATGATCAGCAATGCCAACATGAAGGAAGATTATTAATGAACATTGGTGGGTGATTAGGGAACTTGTTCTAGATAACTAGAACACTAACATGATGGGCGTGGCATATACTATAGTGCCTAAGCAAGACTAGAATATGTATTATTTCCAAGTGTTTGGATGGATATGTTTCCTCTTTGTGTGTGCATATATATTTTATTACAGTTGGGCCATTTGAAAACGATTTGGAGGAAGTGCTACTGATCTTTTCCATAGTCACTATCTATGTATCTTTAAACAAGTAGACAGTGAGAAACCCAAGTTTTTACAAGCTTCTATATCCCTTAAAAAAAAAAAGACTTCCACTGGCAATTTAGCCTATGTTTGAAGAGATACTGAAGTTAGAGACTGTTAATTTTTTTATATATACATATATTATTTTTATCACAAATAAAAATAAGAATTTCATATGCATAATACTGAACATTTCTCTCATACTCAACTGTATTCATGAAGTACAAAATGTTAATTCAATTGCCATCAGAGTCCACCTATGAAAATTTCAAGTTTTATAGCTCAATGGAAATTTAGGTCTTAGAGATAGAACATTTTTAAAGGATTTTCTGATAGTGCATGAATTATATATTGCTTCCTGTGTATTTAATTATTACAGTCTATTTCTTTATCTTTTATTAAAATAACAAAACATTGTATGAAAACCAGACCTCCATTTTTTAAAAATAAATAAATGACGACTGGTTTTAGTTTTCTTATAAACCTAGTTTTAACCACTAATATTCACCATCTAGAAATATACCATTCACATTAAGACATATATTCCACTATTATTGTTTTTCCATAGTTCATCATTCTTTTGTATAAATGAGGGATATGCTCTGCATGTTGATCTCATCTATCTTTCTATGAAGGACATTTTAATCTATTTTTCATCCTAGGCTATCAGGCTGAATACAAGAGGCATGGAGGCCAGAGTGTGATACAATCAAATACCAGTAATAAAGCACATAATAAAACAAATGAAATCAGAACAACAGCATAACATATTAAATAAAACTAAAATCATCTTTAAAATTATGTTTTAACCTGGCATCAAAATTATGGTACTAATGGTCAAACTTCTATGACCTTTTTAAGCTGGGAGTCTTCATTAAGATGTTTGTATTGTTAATCTTGTATTCAGCAAGTTTTTCTTGACAAAAGAATCTAGAGAAAAACAGTTATATTTTTGGGTATTTGAGCTTCAAAGATATTTAGTATGTAAAAATAAAAACATAGAATATTAACATGGACAAGAAAGCAACTAGGCAGCCAACATAAGTATTTAAATGTCAATTTAATTATTTTGCACTATGATTAGCAATCAATTAAAACTAACCATTTATATATAAAAAACAAAGCTTTCAAGGCCAGTTTCAGATACAAGACTGTGCAGTGCAAAGATAGCAAGCTTTGTTCAGTAATAATTCCTGCCGAGAAAGATTTGTAGCCAGAAAATCAATGGAAGCTTTGTAAAGATAGTTGGTGTCACTGAGGATCTTTTACATCCTCAACCAGTCATGTTGAATCAATCCAGAGTTCCTAAACGTCTGTTATTTTAACAGGTATACACTTGTATTTAAAAGTGGATATAAATATCACTGGGTACCATACAGATGTATAAAGTCATAGGTAATTGTTTTTGAAGGGTACTCTAACTAGTTATGTTCATCTGCTTCAAAACAGAATGAAACTTTCTGAAATAGGATCCACAGTGGCAGGAAACTATTTGATTAGATAATATGTTCAGTGTGTAAAATGCTTCATCATCCATCACTATTTGTATGCATTCATCAGTTCCAATGTAGTAGGCATGCTAGTATAACAAAGACAAAGGATTTATGATGCATCTATAAAGGGAGAGACAGACTCGATTATCAACATTGTAGCTATGTCTCTATGAAACAAAGCAAATAAAATGCACTTAAAATTGAACTAAGACATAGCAAGATGTCATGTTGATTACCAGTGGAAATAAAAATTTAATACAGTTCTGCCTGCCATAGTATTCTTTCCAAAAGTGTTTATGCACAGCTTCTTGACATCAGATGGCCTGTGCTTTTCCCAGAGCACATTTATTTATTCTGGCCATACTAATGCATATTTTGCTCATGCTCAACAATAACTAATGTGGCAGTTTGCCAGATAAAATTATTTCATACGAGTGTAGTATATTGATAAGCTTGTTGACTCAGACCAGGCGATCCAGTTACAAGAGCCGACTCAGTCAAAGATACTGTGTGACTTCAATCCAATTATTATCTCTGTCCAGCCTGGCTCACAGTAATGTGAATGAAAAATGAGGGATAGCTAGGCATTCTGCCCATTTGCACCACCGTCTTATAGGAAGGGTACAATATAAATACAATAAATTAATACCTATCACTTCTCACCAGTATGATTGGTGAGTTAATGTTCAAACTTGGCAACGTGAAACATGCTGGTTGGAAAAGTCTGGAAATTGAAACCTACTCATCTTAAAATGACCAAGTTTGAAAAAGACTGGTCTATACAGAAAGCACAGAGAGATATAACTTCCTTTCAATGGGGCTGGTAAACAGAGAGTGGTTTGTTTCACATAAAAGTACTTGGGAAAAAAGTGCAGCTGAATTATGATTAGTGGAAGGAAGTCAGGTATGAAAAAGGCCATTGTAAGAAGGAAAGTAGTTAAACAGTTTTGATGTCGAAGTTGGCAGGTGAAATATTTTTTCCTGGTATGTATTTATCTTCAGTTAATTTCATAGGCTTATGTATTTGTGATTTGTATTAACAAACAAAAACAAGACTTCTATTTGATATTTTTGCTTCAGGCTCTGTTACTTCCCTTATTAATTCAGTGTTTTCATTAAAATTAATTCCTAACTAAAATTTAACAAGGGTTTTGTTAAGCATGCCTCCATCTTTGTGGCACTATGGTGCCTCCATTAACTCAGATACTTTATTGCCAATATATAAATCAGATAAAAGACTGCATGCTCAAGTTTCCATTAACCACCCAACCAATATAGCAAAACCAGGCTGGTTAAACTATTCCAAATAAACAGAAGTTGTTCTAACAATTATCCATTTATCTTCTGCATTTTTCTTGGATGATTAACTTAATACCATAGCAATAACCATATATAAGTTTGTCAGCTTCCTTATTACACCACATGAAATTATCTCTTCTGTATTTCAACACATTTCAGTAAGAAAATAAGGGAAGAGCCCTAACTGGATTTTAAAATGCTGAGTTAGGATCTGAAGAGTGTAGCTTGGTATACATAGAGAATTTAGCCTGTTTTTGTTCTACCTGGGATGGTCCTTCAAACATTAGAATACACTTACAGTTGTGGCAGTATCAACACACAAAGAATTAAGTATGATCAATTTTGAAAGAAGTAAAATGTGTTGTGTTAGATGAACAGATTTTTCATTTATAGTCAATATAATAGCAATAGCACTTAGACTTATATACCACTTCATAGTGCTTTACAGCTCTCTTTAAGCAATTTACAGTCAATATACTGCCCCCAACAATCTGGAGCAGTGAGTTAGCCTGTAGTACTGCATTCTAACCACTAAGCCACCATGGCTCATGTAAAACCAATATGGAAAAATAATTAGGATCGGAACTAAGGTCTGGGAGACAAACTTTAAAGTCTCTGGAAATTTATTTAGTGACTTTGTTCTTGGTGCAATATACCCTAAAGGAAATTCTTGGTAGAAAACAACAAGGGGAAATAGTATGGTATATAACAATTGACATGTAACTAACAAACAAGTCAATATATGATATCTTCCTTATATGTAAAAGGCAAAGACTTTATGAGTAAAGTTCAATTCTTGCTGATTATATGAAAACACTCAGGTAGTTGTCTTGAAAGAATTCAGAAATATGCTCATGTACCTATCCTTGCATATTCTGGGACACATGCTTTATCTGATAGTTTGCAAACTGTGCCAGAAGTAAAACAAATAATTCTGGATATATTTAGATTACATGTATTTCAATAATTGTCATGTTAGAAACTTATAGCTGAAAATGAAATGACATTTTTATTATTTTAAAGGAATGTGTTTAATAAGTTTCTTTTTGCTTTAAAATTCTTTGGAAGAATTATTTTGAAGCTTGTGCAAGTGTGAACACAAGACCTGCCTGTAATTTATTATAGCCCTCTTTAATGAACCTGAAAAAAGCTATCTTGAATTGAAGAGTTGCATCAATGTTGAAGAGTGGATTCTTTAAAACTGCAGCATTTTTAAGGCTCATGTGAAGATGCTTTAATTAATAACAGAAAGTTGCTATGTTTCTGAGAGATCTGAAGGACTCTTTTTAAGCATGCATTCTAAAGAAGTAGATGCTCTTCAAAAATTATTCCACAAGATCCACCCTCCTGTCAAGCAGAGAAGAAATAAGTTTGGTTTTATTTATTCAGCAATTATTTCTAAATAAACCAGCTATCATGGAAGGAAATTTATTGCTTTCCTTTACCTCTGTTTGGATCCAGCAAGTATTCTCATCTGTTGCTTTCTGGATGGAGAGTGGCTTGCCTGCTGACAGTTTGCACATGGAATCATGTGGGCATGGGTAAGACAGCAAGATAGATTTACTCAGAACTGGGACAGATTGTGAGAACAATGAGAGGCTAGCAGGGAAAAAATGGAATGGGAGGGAATATAATTTTGAATTTATGCCTTTGTGGTTGGATTTATGAACCCACATCCTCAGAAGGGAAAATATAAGGAATGCCATGGATTTCAGGTTTCTGTTGCTCTTTACAAATGCAATGACTTGCTATAACTTTCTGTAAAGTGTATAATTGAGGGCACAACTTAAGGGAAATTAGTGTAGCTAAATTAGACCCTGCATATGTGAACAATTTGTGAATGTATACATATACATGCACATACACACACCAACTGTTGCTAGACACATATACTTAAATTATATGTATATATTCTCTAATTGTTTAAAGGAGTCTACAGCTACTTTTAAATAAATGTATTTATTTTATTGCTCTAACCAGATGTACCTAATGAGCTAGTGTTGCTAATTTTGTTTCACGCTGCAACCAGCACATAGAGAATTCTTTTGGCACAAGAATGTGCTATTAATCAGTTCACGTTTACTCAATGAAACATTCTAATGTATTTATTAATCATGATATGTTAATGTGTGACCTTCTGCTGAATAGTCAACTCATTTATTACACATTATTAAATTTGGATCCATCCAATCCGTGATATCTGACCACTAAGTAGATTTGTTTATTATAACCAGTCCTATTTTTTTCTATTTAAATAATATCGCTTTCTGTGATAATACTGTATAAATAATGACAATAACAATTACATGTATGTGGCAGTGATTTTGTTTGTGGCACTAATGACATCTGTCCAAAACACCAGCACAGTGTCTTATCTTGTATTGTGCTACTTACATAGAAACTGATAATCATATTTTAATATGATAACTTATTTCAAAACATTTATTTTGAAGTTTTGGAAAAAAATCTTTTGAAAATATAATATTTCCAAGAAATCCTGCTTTAAATTTAGACTTGATTAACTGGATAATTTATTTTGGCTTTACTATTTATTTGTACTTTTTTCGTAATATTTTCCTGAAGCTCCAGAATTATAATCAAGATCCATCAGACTTCTACTATTTTAAAAATTCCAAAATGTTGACCATGAAGAATGAATTGACCAGCATTCTCTGGTCATATCCATCCACACAGCAATTCTGGCATCATACATTAACCAAAGGAACAAAAAGCCACAAAATATATAATGTAATTCAAATGAGAGTTTGAGGAACATAATATAACTCTAGACTGAAATACATACAAAAATTAGTGATTTCATTGCCATTTCTCTCTAGCTGAAGAACTTATTTCCCTCCTTTTTCTCTGTCTAATAATTTAAGGTGGTGAGCTGCGTCTGTCACTCTTTTTTTTAACTAAGACTCTTTGGAAAACAATCATTGTTTGAAAAACAATCTATACAGTAAATGTGTATGAAATATGAGGACAAGCTTCACCAATCATTGTAAGCTATTTTTGTATGTGACTAGTGAAGGACCATTCTCCCAAAGCATTTTTAAAAAACAATTAATAAAATGTCAAATAAAAATAAAAGCTATTGAGTATGTTTTACCAAATAAACAATGAATAATTTTACACAAGATTATCCATATTTTACCCAAGACTAAGCCATAAATCTTGAGGTTACAAACTTCCAAAAATGACTTTAAGAGGCAACTGGGCTTTGCTTTTTCTATGAAGATGTTTTGCTTCTCATCGCAGAAGCTTCTTTAGCTCTGACCAAATGGTGGAGATAGTTTCTTTTGAAAAAGCACTTTTGAACAACCATGACCTGTATGACTGAGAATCTCCATAGATGTTAAGGCTACAAATCATGAGAGCTACGTCCATACAACATACAAGGACAAAACTATACAAATTACACTAAACAAGCCAATGAATTGAGGAAATCTTGATATAGAAAAAATATAAAGACATAGCTGCCCAACATTAATTTCATTACTTCAAAAGTTTATTTTCCTTAAAAAAATCAGTGGACATTAATTTGCCTTGATTTATGATTAAAGGAATATATTATTTTGGTTTCTGATTTTTAAAAAACAAATTAATCTACCAAGATTCTTCATGATCCTGAATCTTAGAAACATTTTAAATCTTGTTTTAGACATGATAGAAAGAAGTAAAAAACCCTTAAAAGTCTAGCTGAAATCAGATATTATAAAACTAGACTTCTTGTCTTGTTGTGATCTCACTTGTACGTCAAATGATGTTGACTTTGCTCTCAACTCTCAGGACTGAAGAAGTTATCTAGTCTCGTAATGAAACATCTGCAAGCAAACAACCAAGAGAGCAACAAGGACTACAGTTCAACCATGAGCTAAAGATATTCTCTTTACTTGGTACCACATGTGGGTGTCAAACACTTCAGAAAGCACGCAAGTGGTCTCCTTGCCAATGAAAGTGGTCCATGCTTCTGCCTACTCACTTCAGGATGTAAGTCTGAAGTACAAGCTCCGTCGGAAAGTGACCAAACAGGACAGGAAGCTCTACAGCATGGCCAGACACTTGTATTCCACCAACCAACTCAAAGAAAACATGGAGAGGGTCATCATAGATCAGTTGGTGTTAATGCACAATGTTTTTAAAAGGACCAGAGGCAACCTTGAAGTTCAGCCATCAGACAACAAAGCCACCCCTTCCAACCTCATCAAGAAGAGGGTTTAAGTGAAGGTTTCAGGTCCTACAATAAAGACCATTTTCATTTGCTGAAAAAGAAAGATAGAAAGAAAGCACATAAGTGGGAGAAATCTGCACAGAGGCAAACTTCCACCATTTAAAAAAATATTCTGTCTGCATAAATGTCTCAACAATTGTGCCCTGAGTGCCAGTGTCAGATACAAACTTCCAGTAAAGGGCACAATCATATGAGAATACTGAAGATGTTACCTAGTCTGGTAATAAAATGTTTAAAAGCAAACAACCAAACTCAGAGAACACCAAGGACTTCATGCTTCAACCTTGAGTTAAATATATTGTCTTATATTGCTTTCTTTGTTCATTTGTTCTCTGCAGCTGTTTTCAGGAAGATCTTTGCACATTCATCTGAGTGAATTGCTTCAACAAGAAAGGCTTTGTACACTGGCTTCCGTGTGACCCACAACACCCATGGGGAAACATACATGTACAAAGTATGATGCAGTTGTGAGGAAAGGATCAATTGGAACCTTCAAGTGGAAAATATCCCCTTTTTCTGAACCCTTGAAGAGTGTTCAGGATTGAACCATGGTGTCCTTGGTGCTCTCTTTTATTACCAGACTAGTCGACATCTTCAGTGTTCACTGGCACAGGAATAGTACATGTGATCTCTAAAAATGAAGTTAGGAAAGTGATTTTTAAGAAAGTTTGTAGTCGTGCATAAATTCTGCTTGTGTTCAGCAAGTAATAATAGAGCTATCCCACATAACTCAAGATGGATACTGAAAGGATGGGTCCAGATGAACGACCTTTTTTTAAACATAATTTAATATTCCCATATTGCAGAAGAACAGCTAAAGCGACTTTCTGCTGGCTAGTTTTTGCTAAAATATAAAATCCACAAGTGTTAACTTTGAAGGTTCTTTTTCATTTCCCTCTCCCCTTTCCCCTCTGTCTTTGTATTATCAGTAGCTATTGTTCACAAGCTGGGAAATTCAAACTTAATATACTGCTTTAGTCACTCCAGGATGTTAACTCCCTTTCTGCTCCCCTTTATTTTTTAACGCATAGATTTTACTGTCATTGATTCAAAGACTAAGACGTGCTTTGAATCCTGTTCAACAGATTCCTTATTTGTTTCTGATTTTGTTCCTTTCTTTATTATTATTAGAAGGTATAAATTTTCAGCAGAGCTTGTTTCTTGACAAGGCTCCATTATTTGCACATGACAAGGTTTATCAAGAACAGTTGGACTTTTATGAGGAGTCTTTTCATGTTTCCTCCATAAAATATAAATAAATGAAAAGGATTAGGCTGAGGAAGCAAAGTGTAATTTATCGTCCATGTGAAGCAAAGAAAACTCAATGCAGATGGATAAACACCAAAACTCACTATAAGAAAGGAAAAAATGTTGTGATCAAACATTGAGGAATTTAGATTTAGCACGTGGAATTAAAACCTAAACATATGGAAGAGGTTCCTCTTATGACACTGAGCTCCATATGTATTCCTATGATTTTTTTTTAATACAATAATGTGTTTCTCGTACAAGTCATATATGGCAGAGTCACAGATTTTGAAAGTATCATATTTCCTGGAAGACTTTCATTAACAGAAGATACTTGTACACATTTATTTCTTGTATTCTTCATATCATTGCATCAGGGGAGGGGGGGAATCACAGAGCACTTCTGTTTTTCCTGAGAGCAGTTTTGAACCAAAGGTTTTTACCCTTTCAAAAAAAAAATCCTGAGCTGGTAAAGCTCTAAGGAAAAAAGAAAGCTTCAGTCCTTTCATCACTAAGACAATATTTAGAATAAATATGGGCCAATGTCTGCTAAGAACTATTTGGTTTATAGCAGTAGACTTGTATATATGAGATTGAAGGACCAACTAAGACTGACTGAAATTACATATTTTTTTCCTTATGCACTGTACCTTTCAACCAATGTACATGTTATGATTGAATATGATTATACCTTGGGTTTTGCTTAATTAATTAGAAAATAGTTAGGAATTCAGAATGAGAGGAATAGTTCTCTACAATTCAAACTAACAATAAAGGAATAACATTGTGCTTTGTTTTGGTTTTTTTTAAAAAGCTGTCTATTTCAGCAATTCTGCACAAATTTCATAAAATAACTCTCAACTACTTTTGTTCAATTTAAAATAACAGAGTTGTATACCAAGTGTGAGCAGCAGGACTGCATCTATCTGCAAATATTCCCATGGTATGCAGTAGTATTAGCCAAGTGGGCTAATCTGAATGACCCCTACAAATAGCAAAGAGAAATACAAACCTCTAGCCTTTGTTGTGATATAGCTGGTATACTGATTTTTGCCACACAGGTCAGATAGCCCTAAAATTCTTAAACAGGAGTATATATCCTTTACTATACAACATTGTTGAAGCGGTTCTCCGCAGAGAAAAGAATTTGGATTGGGAAGATAAACATGAGGAAGAAATGAAGTCATTTTCAATATGCTTTCAATCTAACCATGCTATTTTCATGTGGCCCACACCATCTGCAGATCTCAAATATGTCTACATGCTTCCCAGTTTACAATTTCAAGAATCAATTATTATTAAATCTAACTTTTTAATAGTTGAACAATTCCAGTCAGTTAGTGCTCACTTACTTTTTCAAACTGAAACTCCATTATTTAACAAATACCATTGCCTCTTTGTATAAAAAGAAAAGCAAATGCATTTCTAGCATCCTGGACACAGGTCACACATTAAGTAAGCCACATGTTTTTATATACTCTTGCTTTGTGGTTTGTAAAATTTTCCTTCTTTCAATATGCTGCTATGCTGGTTGGTTCAAAAGAATATGGAATAATAGAACCATTGGGCTAGAAAGGATCTTGGAGATCTTCTAGTTCAACCCCTGACCAAGGCAGGAATCCTTAAACCATCCTGAACAAATGATTGTCCAATCTTTTCTGGAAAACTTCCAGCAATGGAGTACCTACAACTCCGCAAGCAAGCTGTTCCATTGATCCTCACTGTCAGGAAATCAATATTTAAATATTTAAAATTATTAACCTAAGCATTGAGAAACTTGAGAAACCTCTGCTCATTATGGCCCAAGGCCAATGTCATAGGGCAATTATAGCTAAGATGGCAATAATCTAGTATGACCTGTAAAGTATAACATTTCTATAAAATCCTAGAAATGTTGCATAACAGAGTATCTTGTGAGAGCAGCCTGCTAGCAAAAATGTTTTTGCAGGCTGTTTCTTTAACTAGGAGTTGGGACATATTGGGTAGCTTCTCCAATGGGGAAATAAATACCTATAAAAACAGAATAGGATGCACTGGAATGCAAATCTCATTTGTCTATGAAAAAAAAGAAAGTATGAACAGTGTAATCACCCAAGCTTACAAAGGGTTATGGAGTCAAGAAATCTGGATTATATGAGTAAACCAAATAGTATAATTTAAAACAATGAAAATGGGCTTCCACTCAACTAGACCCAAATGTCTGGAAACAAGTTACCCTAAGTCTTAATCATTTTTCTAAAAGGCCTAAAGGGGAGAAATAGTTAACATTGAGGGACAAATCATTCCAGGGAATAAAAACATCCATTGTAAAAGATGTTTCTAGATTCAATAATATATAAAGCTCTTTGTAAGAGAGATACTGGATCATACCTTCATTATGGAGCATGAGAGAGAGGCATAAGGTCCTGAGAATAGGCAGTTTCACAAGTAATCCTATCCTCTATCAAGTCAAGCTTTAAAGTTGATAACCAACACCTTGAATTGTACTCAGAACTGTATTGGCAGACAGTACAATTGTAGTATCAATAGTGGGTTTGATGAGTTGTGCCCATATTTACCCATATTACTCAATTACCAGGCTGAGACTGAAGCTGAGGTGCCCAAAGATTTTCAAGGATAGCCCCACATAGAGTGAATTCAGCAAAGTTATGCAAAGTCCCCTTAGCGAATGGTGCCACCTGCTCTTCAAACAGGAGTTGTGAATTCAGGAAAATCTCCAGGTTATGCACTGGAACCTATTTTTCTCCCCATAGACCTTAACAGCCTGAAGACTCTTTGACAGTTCACTTAGACAACCAGGGGCAGAGATATACCATTGAGAATCACCAGCATATTGTGTGATATCAGAATAACAGAGTTAGAAGAGACCTTGCAGATCTTCCAGTCTAACCCCCTGTTCAAGCAGGAAACCATATATACCATTTCAGACAAATGGTTGTCCAATCTCTTTTTAAAAACCTCCAGTGTTGGAGCACCCATGAATCCTGGAGGCAAATCATTCCACCGATTAATTGTTCTAACTGTCAGGAAATTTCTGCTTAGTTCTGTGTCATTTCTGTTCTTGATTAGTTTCCATCCATTGCTTCTTGCACCTTCAGGTGCTTTGGAGAATAGGTTAAGCTCCTCTACTTCATGGAGACATTAGATATTGGAACACTGTTAGAAGAATTTTTGCTTTTGTCCCGCATTTGCCCAACAACACGAGAACAGATGATACCAAGCTCACTATCAGGATCATGGAAGAAAGTCTTCTTAAGGGCTTCATAAAAGGCACACACTACCAAGCCCAGATATTTTTTTCTCAAAAGTTAATTAACAGCATCATCCTTTTTATTACAAACCCTGCCACAAACCCTACTACTGCTGCTCTTTACTTGTTCTGATCTCTAATGTCCATTCCTCTCACAAATCAGCCTAGCAGTATCTTCTATAGAATCACTAAGACCTCTACCAAGCAGCTAGTTGGCATTGCATGTTCTTAGCTGATTGGTGGCTATGAATTCTTTATCTCCAAATGTCATCAATCCCAACATCTCCACAGTTGCCTCTCCTCAAAATTCCAATAATTGTTACCAGTTCTGAATGTCCAGATCATCCAGAAGCCGACTCAGCACTGCAATACTTGTCAGGAACCCCAAACTTCCAGATCCAAAGCCAGGACAAGCAAAGTCATTGCAAAATGATCAGATGAACCATCCAAGAATGAACAAGAAAAAATCCAAATAGCTTCCAGACCTCCAAGCAGGTCTGACTACTACCATATTCTGAGCTTATTATAAAAATTCCTCCCACTAACAAATCCTTTGTGTTCAGTGTCCATGATAACAACAACAGCCATATATAGTAGTTAAGGCATTGGACATGAATAATGTCTAGATCCATTTGACTGTGTAGCTCACTATGTAATTTCTAACCAGTCACTCTCTTCTTGGTCCAATCTCTGTTACTGGCTTGTGCAAACAACATTAGTATAAGCCACTTGAGTCCTTAAAGATATGATAAAAATCAATAAATCTTGGTCTGCGTGAGCAATGTAACTCAAGTGACAAGTCAGTGCTGGCCTCTTCAGGCACACCTTCTTGTTTCGATGATATTTGCTTTTCCTTTTGACTCTGAGATTGTTACCAGACTTCTTTTAATCTAGTGCATGCTCTAGCCTATAATATTTCATGGCTGTTTCCTGGTGCGTGGGATCTGTGTCTAAGCCATTTATCTCACCTTGCCTAATGGACTAATTTGAAGAAAGAATAATTTGAGCAAACCTAGTACCTATGTTAGGCTCTGAAAAGAACAGAGAGGGAATGTTGATACCAAATTCTTCCTGCTTACTTGTCTGATTAAGATGGTGATCTCATTGCTGTAAATGCAAATGAGTAGGAGACATTATGAGAATTGGTTGTGACAGAAATCTCCAGAGCTACTACAAACATCATAGTATTGTGCTGTTCTGTCCCATTTTTATTTCTTCTCATATTCTGCTACCCTTTTGTCATTTAACAGAGTCAGGAAATCATCATAAATAAAGCACCAGTTAAAATAGCTTTCAGGGACTGAACTAAATAATTTTGCAGAACCAGTCACATCATTACAGAGAAGGATACATGCGTTGGAAAAACTATGCCCCTTCCCAGCAGTTACTCCTGAGCCACCGAACAAATATTTTTAGTATTGTTATATGGTCTACCTTGTGTTACATAATGTTACACTGTCCTCAGGTATGGTGAAGAGTATCACATTACTGTTGTTAAATAAGACTCACCTGTTCATTTTATTGCCTTTGATGCATTACAGAAAGGAAAGTACTGTGTTTTTGCTCAGGAAGCAAAATAACTTGGGTTAGCAGCAGGGGTGGGCTTCAAAAACCTCAGCAACTGGTTCACTGCCTAGTTACTGGGCGGGCATGGCCATGGTGGGTGTGGCTTAGCTGGCCTCCTGCACCATGGTGAGCATGGTGTTTTCACCTTCGCTGAGGGTCAGAGGCTTTCCTAGAGTCTCTGGGAGCGCGAAAATGGCCTCCCCCCAGCTCCAGACGCTTGGGAATCCCGTTCTTCTCCTCCCTCCCCGAGCCTCCGCGCGCGCCCTGCACTTACCTGCATCCAAAGCGGGCCAATTGGAAACTCCTGGGAGGGGCAAGGCGGAGTGGGCGGGGCCAACCAGGAGTGGGATTTGGGGATTCTGCGATCCCCACAGAATCGTTGCAGAGTGTATGCCCAAACACCCGCGAACTCCCAGCAGTCCACCCCTGGTTAGCAGATAATCTACTTCTTAACTGCAGAGTTGTAAATCTGGCTGTAATTCAAAAAGGTTTGAACTCAAAACAGCTGCTTTAAATATTCTTTAAAGGTACAAATAAAAGTTCCTTCAAAGAAAACTGAAGCCCAGTGGCTATATTGGTGTAATCGTGCCATTTGGAATGGAATTCATTTGCCATTACCTTAAAAATCACAAATTCTAAGACTTTTGAGTAGAGGGCAAAATATCCTGACAGTTTTGAATAGCATCAAGTGATCAAACTTTCATAAGCAGCAGAGGTTTTTTTTTCCTATTTCCCTACCTGAAAGAGTGGAGCACCAGGGATTGATTATGTATGTGCTAATGTTACCTTAGACTGTGCTGAATGATCTGGGAAGTAGAGGGTTTGCACAAAGCAACAGGAATTTAACAATTTCAGGGTTCAGTGGGAAGCCATTCTGAATCTGGGACTGTTGCATAAAGACAGAACCAGGACTGCTGTGATAAAAGACAAAATTATAACTGGATTTAGTGAACTAAATTTCCAGCAATGCACCTTTTCCCACCAGTTCTTTTGTGCTGCTCTTAGAAAATGGTAAAAGTGTCCTTCAAGAGAAGCCCAATTCTTTGTGAAGTAGGTCCAGATATGAAGTAGGTGTTTTGCGTCCAAATCTTAATTGTGGCTTATAGTCATAGAGTTAATAAATAAGAGGCGGCATCCAAGCTCTTTCTTAGTCTTAACTGCATTGCTCATGAATGTGCAGATTAGCCTTGGTTGGTTTCGTCAGAACCAAGATCATTGCAACTCTGACAGTTTAAGTTATTACCATTGCTCTAATCAATTGTCATACGATTGCTGGCTTTTTCTGCAGAGTATAAAGGGGAGGCACATGCAGGACTAATATTATATTGAGCTCAACATACGGTACGTATCATTTGAATAATGTCCTTTTACAAGGTTTTACATCCTTTTGTTTAAACTGGCTGCTTAAGTAGCATACAGCTGTGTATGAATGACAAGGCCTTATGAGACATTCCTCTCATCAGTTCTTAGAAGCCAATACTTGGGTCTTGTTATTTAATATTTCTTATGATGAAGGTGTTAAATTCAGGGAAGTGTCCTGCACCAGATTCTATCCATAATTCTTTTAAAAAACGTAGAGTGAATGCCAAGAACTACTGGCAGATCTTTCAGACTTCACATGGTGTGCTGTCAGAAGTTTTTGCATGATGAGCAAATATCTCAAATGATAATATAAGGAATTTGGGCTAAAAACAGGAGACTAGGTCTAATTAGTACAAAGAAACTTATGTCACTAAGAGATTCAGTCTTTAAGTAAATTGAACCCTATTTTACAATTTTTTTGGGCCACAGTTGTTAAGTGAATCACCATGAGTAGTAAGCAATTCCAGCTTTCTCCATTGACTTTCCTTTGTAGAGGTCCCCTAGCAAGGACACAAATGGCAGTCATATGAATAGACATTAGGTCAATCTATCCTTTAATTGTTAAATGCTTGAATAGTGTGTCCTGGACCTTGTGAATTAGGTTTACTGAAATATTTATAATGTATTTTAATTACTTTTTTATTAAATTTTTTCTGGTTTTTTATTGTTGCATGCTGCCCAGAGTAACTTATTTGAGATGGGCAGTCAAAATAAAATAATAAAATAAAATAGTAATGAAAAAATAACAAAAAAAATACTGTAGGTTATACAGGCATATTTATAAAGCTAGTGTCCTTTAAATATGCTACAAATTTACAAGTTTCCCTAATTCTTAAGTTATTCAATCAGTAATGATGATTGCTTTGAATTATAGCAATTTCAATAAATAAAATGTGACTTGAATAACTCAAGTTCCCAGACTCACAAGCAGGTGTGCTAAATATCAAAGGATCTGGGAAAGTGCCAGTGTAGTCTAGTAATTAAGACAGAAGCAATCTGGATGACCTTGAGCTAGTTATTTTATCTCAGCCCTAGGAAGAAAGCAATGGAAAATACTTCTGAAAGACCTTACCAAGAAAACTCCAAAGACTCAGGTAGCCATCAAGACTCAAAAATTGACTCAAAGACAGACAGGCAGGCAAGCTATTATCTCAAATTATCTCAATGAACATTGTAATGGAACAGCTGCATTCTTTTTCTGACATAAATAATAACAGCTGTAGCAAGGGGAAGGATCTCCCAATATGCATGCACACTCAAATAAAATAGTTTAATTCCAATTTTCAGTTGCATTTCAAAACCCAGGAATTTAGAATTTTAAGCCAATTTTTTATATTTTGTTTCACATAAGCAAAGGTATTATTCAGCCTTGTATGCTATGTTATATGTTTTGGGCCAAATAAAGAGTTTCCTTTAAAAATCATGTACTTTATTAAGTAACTAAAAAAATCAACGGAGATACTGATTCAGAAAGGAAACCATGAGGTTATCAGCAGTTTCCCTACAAATAAATAGCTGATGACAATCAAGTTCACTTCCAACCGTTTATGCTACAATGTTTATAAAATAATCCTTTAATACAATTCTAACTTTCTGTCTTATTTTCTAAACTAGTTTTTTCTTATCTTTATTTCCTAAGTAAAATAAAAAATATTTAAAGTAATGTATTAAAAGATAAGTCAAAGCAAATGTTGAGATTATTTTGATTTTTAACAAAGCAACTGCCTGGGATACAGTTGCATTTTTAAAACAATTTTCACTAAAAAGGAAAAAAAAAAGCAGATGTTTCTTGATATCCTGCCTCCTCCAAATTATATCCCACATGATTGGTCGTTAAGTTTTTAAACCATTATATCATACCTAAGCCCTAAGCAATTTGTACCGGATTTGGAATAGTCCTGGTGATTACTTTTACTTCATTTATATATTAAATTTAATGAATCTAAATATGTATCTTTAATTTTATGATCAACTGAATGTTCATAAAATTGATGGTGAACATGGAAAATATTAAGAAGTAATGACAAGGAATCCCTTAAGTAAATTTCAGTTTCCGCTGATTGCACAAATAGGTCCATGTATTTTGGCATCAATAGATTAAAAAAATGCCACTGAAAACTTCTACATTATTTATATATTTCCAGTCTAGCCTTTGATAATATCATATCTTAGTCAATAGCTAAGCAGGTCTGATTCTGTTCAATTTTTTGAGATCAGCTAAGGTTGTCTAGATGTCATCACCATGCGTGAGGACTTAATTGTCCTTCTCTAATAACTTGTTATTCTTAAAACTCCAAGGGCAAAGAGACAAATAAATATAAAACTAGGTTTGGATATTTGGGTTGGAGTCCAGAGCTACAAATAACAACAGGAGATCAAGACAGCAGCAAACTGTTCCATTATTAAAACTTGGCAAGCCAGTCATAAAGATCCAACACTGCTTCAGCAATACATATATTAAGTCATTCATTTTCAAGTTGTTCTTGTCTGAATGTAAAAGTGTGTATGTGTATATGTGTGTATTTATCCTCAAATAAATCATAGTTATTTAAAATAACTTAGCTATAGCCCAAGCAATGTGGCAGTATTAAATGAGGAAATGGCATAAAGGAAAGCTGGTGTCCTTTTCCAAATCAACACTTGATTTTTCCAAATCTTTAAAATAGCTGTCAAATCCAGTTCATTATTATAGAAAGGGAATGTTGAATTGTGCTGGATTGTGGATTTTTCATATCTAACTTGGTCTTTGGAGATGCTGTAGTCTGATTGCCAGCTGTTTTAAACATTTCCTTTTTCCTAGTTCTAAGATTGCACAAAGCACATCTGTAAAAATGCTTTAGTGACTAGAAATATCTGGCCATCTGTTCTGCCTGTAGCACAAGAAGTCAGAACACTAGGAATTAATGTACAGCTCTTAATTGTAGTATAAACATTGTACATGCTAGATTCCTTTCTTTACTGTTAGCCCACCAAACCACAATTATATTCAGGAGAAAAGAATTATCAGTAAAGCACTGAGACATAAAAGAAGATGGGTAGAGATCTTGTTCAGTACATCCTGTGTGAAAAACTTTCTTTGTTTATATTTCAAATATTTCATTCCACTACAGGTAATTTTGCTGTCCCATACATTGGCCTAACAAATTACAAAAATATATGCATTGTGCTTTTTACTGAAACGTTCAATGGAAATCTGAATCATTGGATTTATTATCACCGTGTTCCATTTATTTAACTCTGAATCAGGTTGAACAGCCACTCATCACTCACCCTACTGATCTGAGAATATTCTGAAATTAGTTGTCAGTTTGAGCAACTACTGGGTGAGTTTTAAACATGCAAAATAATGGATATTAGTAGCAGCTAACTTTTGAAAAGAAAAAGATTAAATAGATACATTTGAGGCAGTGCGCCTGTTTGGTTTCCACAGAATTATACAGTGATTCAGGTCATGTTTTATTAATTCTAATGTTGGCTCTGACAAGCAGGTTTAGGGTCTTTTCAGATATTTAATTGTGTATACAGTAATCATGGGGAAAGTTCTACCCCACAAACACAGTCAAATACCAAAAGATAATCTGTTCTCAATGTTAAACAAGGTAATAAGGTGATGCATCTGTGTTTGCATATGCAGAATACTTTTCCAATGCCTATCATACATATGCATATTGGAATAGTAATAAAAATATGACATTAGTTTCCCTGGCAGAGCTTTAATCTATTTTCACTTACTGGTTTTTTTGCCTTTAAATTTTTCTATTCTATTCTGTCATTTGGGAAAATGAACCAACATGTTGCCTCTTTCATTACTTATTTTCCCTTGTGCTAAATCTGCAGCATCTCTGAAATAAATAATCCAAATATAACCACTACAACATTACTCGAGAAGCTTGGCTTTAGCAGAACCTGTAATGGAAAGTGTATGTTCATATTTTAAGGGTGGAAACTTGGGTTAAACACAGTGATCCACACTATAATAGGTACTTCCAGAATATTTGCCTGTATAAAAACCAAGAATAGCTTTCTTATAAAATATCCAGAATTGTAGCTAGTTCAAAAGTGGATTAGGGCTAGTAAAGAACTAGACTTCTTTGGTTCACAATTTATTTGGCCATTAATGCCATTTAATAGGAGGTAATAAAAAAGAGTTTTCAACAAGAAACCTTTATGGTACAGTTGGGGAAAATATTCTGAATCCTTGTGAATATTTTTTTTTAACAAGAAACTTATTTGGTATGTTTTGAAACTGTTCTATGTCAGCAAGTTTTAGGACAGTTCTTCAGAGATAGTGAACTACAAAAAAATAATCTTAGTTCAATTTTAATTGACTGCCTACTGTTGTTGTTTCAGGCAGAAAGATATAAGTTTATCTCTTGAATATATGTTTGATCATATATTCCAATAGCAATTGCTTAAGACTCAAGGAAAGATTTTACCATAGCAGTAAGGAAAAATTGAAATACTACCACTAGACTCTATTAGTAGATAAACATAAAGTGTCATATTCTGCTGCTACTTCATGCTAGGTTTATTCTTTTGCTATACATTGAGATAAAGAAAATAAACTATAAATTGCAATTACCTTGAATGTGAAAGAAGTTATGTGTCAGCGTTCCATCTAGGTTCAAAGAATTCACTCGATGCTTTATTTATAAACAAAGTAAATAAGAGTTTATTTAAGAACCCATACTGGTACATCTGTGGAAAACCTGGATCTGCG